>JAQIXS010005228.1:0-13121 GCA_034700785.1 Rossiulus vilnensis
TATTTAGCACACCAATGGTTAATTTGATCAGGAGATTTGTGGTTTGTTAAGACTACCATTCAAATTTTTGGGATGGTCTCAAAATTAATTCCACTCACTTCATTATTCGAAGAAGTCGAACTTCGGATAAGTCGAATATTTTTGGGGGTCCCCTGGGACTTCGAGTTATCGAGGTTCGACTGTGTATTTACTGATAACAAACTATACATTTTTTGCAGCTCTACTTATTTCTAGGCAATTGCATTGTTATCAGTAAAATGCACGAAAATAATATTTATAAACAATTCCTTAGTACTTGGAGCCCTGAAATTTCTATTGGAAGTGCGCCTCAAAATTCAGTGCATTTTTAAAGGAATTTTCCGTGACTTTCCCTTATTTTCTAGAAAAAAATGGAATTGTCCCTGGATATCCCTGACCATTTGCTCTTCCCTGACTTTTCAGGTGCTCACGAACCCTGTAGACAAATAAAATTCCCTGATTTTATCAGGATTATCAGTTTATCCCTGATCAGTAGGGTTTTTCCCTTCGACATACAGGGTATAAATAGTGAAAATAGCACGCCTAGAAGGTACCAGTCCGACATACTGAGGTTACCAGGAAATTATCCGGTTTGAACCACAGAATTGATGTGAGGCCAAATAGAAAGAAGCGGTACGCTATATTGGGGATTTCTTTCACTGCACAAAGCGGGCAATTCCACCTTTTAAATTAAACCACGGTACACGTTATAATCGATACATAAAGTACCTCCCCGAATTGAAATCATGATTCAAAGTTAGGAAATCCCCTGACTTCCAGAAGTTTTTTAGAGCCCTAATTATTTGGCCATGTATACAAAATGTATTCATCATTAGAGCTGATTTATTGTATGCCAGCTAATTTGGAAAAATGTTCAACCACTAATTTTCCACAAATCTAATATCCTGCACATGTGCTCTGTACCACTACTTAAGCTAAACCTAATTCAAAACATTATGATTACCTAGTCGGCCTTCATTCTTGAACAGCATTCGATCGAAGAAGCCAATCTTTCATTCGCAGGTTTAATTACATTTGCAATTTATAGGAAAATATCGTTAGTTTTTCTCCACTCATGAATAGCATGTTTCTTTTTAAATCGCCTTATCAAATCCAATTACCAGAGTCAATAAACCGATGACGTCATTACGCAAAGTTCTCCCCTCCCCCTAACGGCAAGATTCGGTACCAAACGTTTGCTATTCAAGGTAATCCATGACATGGCTCGTCTAAGCAATGATTTCATGGGCGAATGACGGTTGAGCAAACCCAAACAATCCAAGAGAAAAAGCAATTGTTTAGGTTGACAGCCCCAGCCGCTTGAAGACGAAAATAAATAAAAGGAATACATAAAAAACAGTTTTTAGGAGCTAACCACCCGCTCAGGGGTGGTCCACAAACGCGCATTTTCTGCAAGAATCGTGCATAATTTTGTCCAAGCAAACAATGCAGTAAATCCAGAGCCTCCAAGTAGGGTAGCCAAGTCCCCCTCGCATTCTGCAGGTACGGGTTACCATGGCGGACCGAATAACCCGCTGACCCCGCGTTGGCTCCCCTTGCCACATATTTCAAGGTTGCCCAGGGTCTATAATAATGCTCGCACATTGGTTCAATCAACTTTTAGTTACTGAACTTGGGCATGGATAAGAGCGATAATGCAGTTGGGTGAAAACAAGATGGAGGAACTCTTGCGCGCACATCGACAGTTTGGATTTAGGTAAAACAAATTCACCCCGGTTATGGACAACACGATATGGGGGATGAACCCCAAAAAATCCAACCACGCCCAAAACCGTCTTCTATAAAATGTCCAGAAAATAAAGCATAAGCTCTGTAACGCGAATAGAGATATCAAGATGTCGATCAGAGCTGTTTAAGGCATCGATAGCTTTAGTTCAAGCTGATATTGGGACATCTAAGGTTGGTTTTAGAAGATTATATCAGAATATTAATACGGATATAATAAGTCTGGCTAAACTCGGTGTTAGGCTCATCATAAAGCTTGCCGTCCGATCTAATCCTATTGACACGAAAACAAAATTCGGAAAGGGCTGAAAATCCTGGTCCGATTTTGGCAAAACTACAATTGTGATTGGACATAGCCTCTTGGCCAAGCATTCTTGCAATACAAAATAGGAAAATAAAAACAGCTGACAGGAAAATATCACACATAAATTACGGCAAGTAGCCTACGAACAACACGTTGAGCGGTACGTGGAGCATGACAGGAAAATGGGAGCAATTACTCAAAAATGCAATTTGCAAGAATATATTCATTTTGGAATTAATGCGCCCAAATTTACGCTGTGGATTCAAGCGCGTTTTAATAGGTAGCGTCACCCTAAGACTAAATTTATGAGCTGTTTACTCATGCGTTAACAATTATCCAACAGCGAACGGCGAATTAAGGAAACACCTGGCAACCTGGCAATTCACCCAAAATTACAGATAAAATGCCTGTCATCAATTTTTCGAAGAATTTACGCAAGTGGGGTGGACGTTTCCTACACTGTGGCACCAGTCAACCATTAAAAAACGTTCTGCTAAGATTGATCCAATCTTCGGTCACACCCACTTTTATTCTGTTTAATCAACTTAAAAAATAATAATCATAACGTGAAATTTCCAGCAAACTGAACTCGCCACACCAAGGTAATTTGCATTGCTTCGTGAAAATTGGTCGAATTTACTGCAGCTACACTCTGACCAAGTTTCAAAAATAATACAAAATTATCTTTTTGTTTTCAAGTATCCGCTGTTCACACAATTTAAAGAATTTCCCAATTCCTCCTCCACCCATCACAAATCTCGCTGCTATCGCATTATGGGTTTTGGCGTCTAAATACATGCATATATCTGCCGATCAAGGTTTCCTATAACAACGAATTTTAGGCGAAAGGCTAGGGAAGTGGTTCAAAGTCAGCAAAGAGAGACATCTTGTGATCAGGAAGCACCAAATTCCGATAAAGTGTATCAAAATTTCGGCGAATGGAAACCGCGCTAGTTTGGCAATCAGAAGAGAGCAAATAGCACGCGCAGGAAGTCTGAATGAAAACGCAGGAAGGATAAATGACAAATTTCTGATTAACTCGCTTTGAGTCCCCTCATTAATGAAGTGGTAGGAAGCCAATCCGTCTCCCAAAAAAGCGTTTTGTATTGAATTTCGCAATTGCGTGTGCTCCATTTAGGTGCATGTGTCACATTTCCGTGGGGGAAGAATTTTCGCCCAGAAATTGAATTCGGCGAAAGCGAAAACGCAATTGAAGCCAGGAAATTGAATTATACTTATTAATTCAAGGCCCGCGGAATCGACAACGTGTTCTCGAAATGAGACTCGGGTCAGTTACCTCTCATGCTAGATGCTTCAATTCAAAGAATTTTGCGAAAGGGTTGATAGAAAAGTGCGTCGAATGAAAGATACACTCCATTAATAAATTATGTCCGTTAAATATTTGATTTTCCATCTTCCAAGAAAACGTTTCCTTATTCTTTCGAGGTTTGAATAGGCCTATAAATGGAAATAATTAAAACTACATTATTTCCATACATGCATTATAGTTAAATATTTACTTGAAATTCAAGCGATAGTTTTTCACAGTAGCTTATACTGTATATATTATAGGCCTATGAAAATGACCGATCTACCACATCTTCGATCTTAAAAACTAGATATTGCCAATTACATCAATTAATGAAGTAAACGGAGAGAAATGAGTTGTAACTAAACGTGAGGTCAAGGTTCTGGATAATTATTCAGACTGAAATATGTTTTTAGGGTCGAATCGGCGTAAAAATATCAATATAACAACGTACGCAGTAATAACTTTTAATTAAACTTCGACTAATTTTATCTTGACAGTAAGTCCATTTCGGAGCACAACAAAAGTTGCAAAAGTGCTTTGTTGTAACAAAATTATGTTGACCACTACTTTTGTATATTTACCAAAACTAAAACTTAAAATTATATTATATCCTTTCAACTGTTAATGGTATTTGCAGACGCATGACGTCATTTACTTCAGCCATTTAAACAAGTTTTCAATCCTAGATGGTAATCCATATAGGCTAGATCATGTATTTTGTTGAAATCTTTTAGCACACCACATTTGCATACAGCGAACAAAACCTTGCATTATACGAAAAGTACAATTAGTTTTGTTACATCTCTTTTATTATGCTGCGCTAAGTGTCCATCAGTTTAACAGTTTGCATCCCTCATTGTGCTCATACTTCCTCAAAAGTTCGTTTGAAATTCTCCAGGAATCCTGGTTAGAAATAGCCTAAGGCTCATGAATGAAAACAAAAATTCCCCAAAAGAATTTAGATTTGGGTTTAACTAACTGACCCGCAACCACATGACATTAATATGCTGCTTGTAGGGCATCACATAGAATATCACAGAATTCGTTACCCCACTTCTTTAACAAATTGACTTTTTAATGACCACAATTACGAAAATGGGAAATAACAGCCAACATATTTTTCACCAAGACACATCTGAAAATATTTCATGATCTGCAAATATACGTTAATTGTTTCCCGAATCCCTTATCACATCAATAAGCAGGCCATTCTTTCAACTTAAAAAAATATCAAGAAAGGCAACAACAACAACAACAACAAAAAAAAAAAAACAGCATGGTAATTTCGAGATTCCTGAGATGATCGTCAATTACGGCGAGATTTAATCGTCGATTGCAGCGATCAAAACTCGCCGAGAGTCGTTGACCTGCGCCGGTGGCAATGCGACATCTCAGATATCGATAAAAACGAACTCAATTGCCATGGAAGGTTCACGCAAGTTTAACGATAATGCCTGAAATCACTACACCTCAGTCAAGTGGGCCTATGGGCGAGGAGAGTTCACAGCGAGTGAATATGAGAGGGGAAAAAAACACGTTTTATTTACTTCGGAGATCTGATCCGACAGCGAGTTAGGTGTGCCGAAAACAACACGCCAGAAACGCTCGTAAAAGTTGTTAACATTGAACTTTTCCCTTAGCACCGGAGACCAGCGTGCAAAAATGCTGGAGAAGCAGCTGGCCTATTTACGCCAAGCGTGCATTATTCCTTTGATGTGCCAACCCACTCTCAGGGACTCTCAGGGAAATTGAAACCGGGAATACGGCCAGGCCTACGCGTTAACTAATTCGATTAGTCTGTATTTTGCGATTTACTCACCCACGTAATCAGCGTGTACTTTTTCGCATTCGACTCCCCGCCAAATACCGATTTAAAGGCCTTCTCGAACGACGTTAATTTACGTAACAGCTTCAGCATTTTGCTACTTGTCACAACGGGCGCCATATCAATTGGAACACATGCTCGTGCAGCATGTCTGACCGATGGTGATACGCTAGCGTTCTAAGCTAGGTCACGTAGGACAATGACGTCACACAGAAGCCGTTCCAAAGTTCGGCATAGCGGCGCCACGTTTGCTGTCATCACAATAGCGGACCTTACACGATCCTCATTTCTCCTTCATTACTTGTCCGCCGAACACGATTGTCAAATTCCCACCGGCATGTATTAAGCGGACCCTACACGATCATTAGTAATGACATTACCAGCGCTCATTACGATATCAGCCGAACACGATTTGGTTCAATTCTCATCATTACTCGCGAACATTCTACCTTACACGATCATTAAAAATATTGTTGAAAAACTCCTGGCAGAGGCAGTGGGTTGTAATAAAGAACGACTTTATTACAACTGTAGAACAATGTAGATCAATTGTGGACATCAGAACAAACAACATGCAGCCAGCACGCACGCCATCTCCAACTTATATAATTAGCAGAAGGTATTGTCATGAGTAATTATGTGTAGGCTCCGCTTCACATTTCGGATTACCTTACTCGATCACGGCTGTCAATGTCATGACATTACCTGCGAATGACATTACTAATGATCGTGTAAGAACGACTGATATAGGTATAATGTTTGCCAGTAATTGACAGCAATTTGACATCATCGTCTACGGTTGACAAGTAATCATCGGTAGTAATGTCATGACTAATGTTAACATTAGTAATGATAGTGTAAGGTCCGCTAGTAAGGTAAACCGACATGGAATGTTTGCCAGTAACGACAGGAATTTAATATTATCGTGTACGGCTGACAATGATGGGGTGATGATGTCTAGTAATCTCATTAGATGACGTTTACGGTACTGTCATTTAGTAATGATTTCAGCTGCGAACGACATTACTAATGATCGTGTGAGGTAAACTGAAATGGAACGTTTGCCAGTAATGGTGGGAGTTAATTGTACAGCCCTGATATGTTGACGTTTCCTGATTTTTACAAAATAATTCACGATTCATCGTCTTTTCCATTTCCCTAGCAATTCCAGGAAAATTCACAAATATTACACGATATTTCTGGCAGAATATTCGCAAAACTTGAACAATACATTGGCGTATGGCTTCGGCCTCAAATGGTAAACGTCCATCAGGAGACGTTATTACATGCCGTGCACGCCCGTCTGCATAACACCGTGTTGGCGTCCGTCTGACGTCACAAGGCTTCTAAATTGGTAGCTGCCATGGCGATGGCATTGGTCTGTGGGTGTCTGGGGTTGAAGGTCGAATAAGCAGCCACGTAAACCTGAAGGATGCGTGAATCACGGCGAAGGCTGCCATTCTCAGAACCACAAATCGGCCAAGTTACGAATGCGACAAATATGCTAGGCACGACACGAAATAAACGTGAAGAACAAAACTGAAAACGGCAGCTCGAATGAAACAATAGGAAAAACACGTGAACCGGTATGCATTCTGTCGTTACCTGCAATTTATGGAAGATCTCCTTGTACAATCTGTCCGATCCCATCCTCGCGAAATGCAAAGAGCCGACCGCGATTTACACACTATGCGGCAGGCGCGTGTGAGTTTCTCTCAGCGACGACTTCATTACCATCAGGAAGACGTCTTCAGCATCGCCACGGGCCACATTCCCACGGTCAGCTTCATTTTCACACAATGGCAATCACCATACATGCAAATCCGGGTCTGAAACCATTCCAAGGCGACGAAAACTGCCACATTCCATGCCCAGTTATTAGCATGAGGTCCCCGAGGGGCCTCCGTGATCCACTGGGAAGATGGGCAAGGATGCTTCGCAATCCTGACAACTGGGTTCCAGGGATGTTGTGCAAAATAGCGGTAAAAACCCCTAGGGATCGTTATCCATATCCATGGCACGGATTAGTAGGACACACGAGGAATTCGACTCCATCTTGAACGAGATAATGAGCACAATCCTTTTGTGGCAAGATGCAGTGCACGTAATCCTGTTGTAAGACGTCGGCACTAAAGGATGCTAATGATCACAACTTCAAAGAAGAATCCAGGGACGGATTGGACTGATTTGGAATCTTTAAAACACAGGTGGCAGTGTCAGGGAACAGCCCAGAGTGGCCAGTCAATATTGGCGTGCTGCAGGAAGTCAGTACATGTATCCCATTGATTTTCCCAACGAAACACTTCCAGGCACTTACACCTACGCTGCGCCAAATCCACCGCAGAAATCGATCAGGTGTTCGGAGCAGGCTCTGCGGTACTCAAGCTCGACCGCGTGCTTGAGCACGCTCGTGAAACGCAGCGAACAAGCTCCAAACTGAAACATGACTAGCGGAGGAAGCTCTCCAGGGCATTGAGTTTCCAGAATCGCCCACAAGTGGCAGTCACGAAGCCATGACGACAGCAGCAAACAGGAAGAGTCAGGAGGAAGTGTCCAAGGTGCAAGAACAAAACGGTTCTGGGCGGCGTAGTGGGTGTTCGAGCGACGAACTCAGCTGAGCATCGCAGATCCGTGATGCATCCAGGCGACGGCCATCTTGGAGCTCGCTCGTCCCTGGAAGGCCGCAGCTAGGTAATTACCCAAAAGCAAACAAGGAAAAACTCGGTGAAGCGTGCTTGTTGTCAATGTCGCCCTCCTCCATCTTGGGACCGGAGCCAAAAGTTGAGTCAAAACTACGAGTGACAAGTTGAGGTTTCACGAAGCGAAGATGGCTGAAAGCATGGCATCATCCAAATCCATCGTGGATGGAATTGTTCCAAGTATCAGCCATTCAGCAGTTCTTCCAAACCCCATCAACTGCTCGTTAAAGTCAGAAACCAGCAGCACTTTCCTCCATCAAATCCAAAATTCCGAAACCAAGTCCGATATGGAGACAACAAGTAGTCCTTGATGCTCGTGTGAAGCACTTCCATCCATTAAATCCACATGTCCACCGATTCCAAAACTTATTTTGGTCAAAGCCAAACCAGATAAGGAGACAAAAAGTAGTCCTTGATGCGCGTGTGAAACGAAGCTTGGAGTCCCACAAACTTGGTAGGTAAGCGGCAGATGCCACCAGGGAGGGCCGCTGACAATCGAGAACACAATGGGCAGGGTGCAGCCGAGCCCTGCGTACATCGGCCACCACCTTTTTTAGAGCGCCACGGACGGGCAGGTGGTGCAGCACAGGTGAGAAAGTGGCAGCAATTGTGTCGGGGGAAACGAGTACAACAACCCTGCTTCCCTTTCCCCTCGGTGGCGTTGGCGGTCGGGAGCTTGGCAGCCGCCCAACCTGGTTGGGATCTGGAACCGGACTGGTTGGGATGGCCGCATTACGACGCTCCACGGTAACTCGCCAGGTGGACGACTTAGAGGGTTGGTTTCTGCGCAGGAACGCGCCCTGGGGTGAAAATGGAAATTGGGAGAGGGGGGAAAAGCTAAGCTAACCTAACCGAGGATTAAACCGGACTAGGAAAAGTCCACTTCGGCCTATGGTGGGTTAGGAAAACGCTACCTGGTCGCCAACAGGGGGGCTAGGAATCCGAAGTAATAAACTTTGGGCGACACCAGCAGATGGCACCAAATTTCCGAACACCAACAAAATAATTCATTTAAAAAAACCTTAAAATTTATCTAACACGGTTTAAAATATTTTAGGGAAAAAATGCCTTAAACATTAGACCCCTCGAAATTGACAATTATTTAAGCTATTGTCTACCGTATAAATTGGGTTGATGGTACCCTTCTACCACAAAGCATATCCTTGCCGGTAGTTGTTTTTTGCATCTTCCTCCCACATGACACTATTTGGAGGGGCGGGATAGTATCTGTCTTTATTACACCACTTTTTCCCTTTTTTTTCAAAATAAAAATAATTCGGAATAGCATATTACACAGTGATGTATTGTACTTTACTCTATAGCATTTGTTGATTGAACAAAATCTGCACATGTAATTAACTTTAGCCGTGATAATGAGATCAGTTTAGTTTTGCTGGCAACGCCATCTCTGAACAGAAACGCCAATCAAAAAATTTCAGTAATTTCACAACAACATTGCAACTTTCCTCCGAGATGAGTTGTATTGACAAGACATGAAACCAATTTTAATGTGAACCAGCTATATGGACGTACTTTTGGAGGGGGTAATCAGTTAATCTAATTTGATGTTGTGTTTGGGCATACCTATTTAACGAGCTCAATTTGTTTAATGAATTTAAAGCCTACGATCACGTCTGCCATCAATCATAAAATGAGTAAGCAAAAATGACTTCGATCCATCAGGGATGCTTGTTAAATATAGTTGAAATTTTACTTTTCTACACGATTGAATGGACTGCGCTGCATTACACTGGCTCTTCAGTATACTTTACGTAGGCTACTTATACAGAAAATAGAGCAAAACTTTTGACACCAAGACACCATCACTTCTAGTGACGGCGCGGGTTATTTAAGAGCACAATAAGCTAGGCTGTTCAAAGCTAGAATATACTAGGAATTCAAAATGGACCAATAGAATGAAAGAGCCTGTTTTGCGATTAATCTTTTCTTTCCCATCACTCATTTTCCATACTTAGTGCATCAGTGTGATTTTATACTAGCCAGGAGGCATAATCTACATGTATTTATAAGCTGAATATATCTATATACGTATATTTTAAACATATTCAAAACTTTCAGAGAGACCACAGGGACAAATCAGTTAGTGAAAATAGACACCTGTTACAATCAACGTTTTTTTAAAATTAAAAGTAGCATACCAACTTTAGTATGAGGATGATAAACTAAAACAATTTATTATAATTGTACTATCTGCACCAGCGAATGTATTTTTCTTAAATTTTACATGATTTTCATGTAATCGTTGGCAAAATTTCAGACTTAGGGATTCGATTCAATGCAGCTCTGTTCCGCACTGTATAAATACCACATGGTAGGGGTTGGTATGTTTAAAGGCAACATCAACAGTACAAATTTTTATCACTTGCGAAACCAGGAGGGTAATTTGTAACACAAAACCGTCTTATAAGTGCCGTTTAGCATGGTTTAACGATGGATGCCCCATTTTAAAATGTTAGCACCCTCTAATATGCATTTTGCTCAACTGCTAACCATGCAGTTATTTTTCGATAAAATGGCATATTAAACTGCTTTTCTCATGTTATTTTTTTGTTTTAAGAAGCGTTTCAATAGCAGTTTTTGTTTAGAAGGGACCATAAAGTCATAAATACAGAGTTCAGATGTAGACAAAATTAAGTAGATGAGGTCCAATGAGCCATGATACTCATGTATTCGAAGCACATAAAACCGTAGGAAATTCGACAAAAAGATAAAGAGATCAAATTTCAGCAAGGGTATCACATTTCCGATAAAATTTTAATTATGAAACATGTGTACGTACTTTTTAGTTGGACTTAGCGAATTATTGCCTGATGACCAAAGAACCTACATTAAATGGAAACCAATCATTGTTTGCTACGGATAATCCAATTTGCACAACTCAAAACGGGACCTTGCTATGATTTCACCAGATGTACAAATGCATGATTCTCCATGGACGTCAGAGCTGTTATATTTATTGCTCGCAATTATCTACAAGATCTTCACTTAGGCCTACCAACAATTTGTAAGGATGCTCCTTCCTTGACTTGTCTTATTAGGAGTTTGTTTCACTTTGTTTTAGAATTTGCACTCTTCAAAACGACTTCATCGTATTTTGATGCATTCTGCAAGTCTACTTGCCAGACCTGCAAGAAGATCTGCAGCCTTATCTGGACTATCAAATAATCTGACCGTTTGTTTCCACTATTGGGGTTTTTAGGTGACAGTATAATGGCACGCACCATGGCAGTGTTGACACGAAATTGCTAAAGTATGATATTTTAAAGCTTAAAATGTTTGAGTATTTCCTGAGGGGCCCTGAAGGCTAAATCTTTTTTGAGAAAATGTATGAAGACAAACTAATGACTTCAATGATTAATATATGTAATTAGTTTTTGGAATTTATTTCTCATTAAAATCAGATTCCATACGATAGTTTTAGCGCAAATTCGACAATATCTATATGTGTCCAAAAAGATTAATGTCGCGAAAATAAAATCTAAATGGCGTTATTTGCATATTGTATTTCATAGTAGTTATGTGGGCTTTAACGTCTCGAAAAACAATTCACTTTAATTTATTACAAAAAATGTATTATGAAAAATTAAATTACATGTACTTCCTTGAAGGTCTCCTACAATACAGTACACATGTACTTCGAATTTTTTCAAGGGTAATGAAAAAAGGGAATTTTTTCAAATTGAACGTTGTTGGATTTGAAATGGTGTTGCACGTGTATAATGCTTTATGGTACAGTTCGAATGAAAATTCATGACCTTGCTTCCTACAATTTCCCCTTGAAAATAATGCCAGAGATAAGAAGAACAACTCGAAAACACACCAGGAAAAGTGTACCAACATTCGTGGTTTTAAGAGATAATAGCGTAATGCAGTAATTCCAAAACTAGATGAGATAGACGAGAGCAGTAAAACAGTTGTTTCTTCGCTTTCATTCTCAATCGATCGAAGAAATTTTTACCGCGCTGCGAGAAATAAAGTGAAAGTCCCAGACGCATAAAAATGGTAGACACCCGAGCTGTATAATAGATGGGAAACGATTTCCAGCAAATAAGGCACGCAGCAATTTCAAGAAATAAATCAGATTGGCAAATATTAAGCCAATGCTCAGTGCCAGATCCAGAAAAAAATGATACAAGAAGCTTGACTAATAATTATTAAAATATATAAAGGATTTTTAAAAAAAGTAGACATTAGTTTTTTCTGCTAATTATAACTTTAGAATAGTTATAACAATTATTATTAGTTATTAACAATAAAAGCGTGAGGCGCTCATAAGATAATATGAATCCCGTAATCGTAATCACGACTAAATAGCCATAAAGCAAGCAATCTGTATATAACAACAATTTTTAGTAAGAGTAATCAGTAAATGATTTCTTTATGTTCTAATCTATTGGATGTGAAGCATACTGCATCACTTCATTCGGAAAACAATAATACATGTACAGCCTACATCAATATTGATTTATTAATCTGCCTCTTAAGTAACTGGATTTGCTTATGATTTGAAAGCATAACAACCGATAAGCAAATCCAGATACTTAAGAGACAGATTGTACTAAAAAGAATTTTCATTAGACAAACAAGTAAACCCTATCACAACTATGATTAAATTTTGATTCCTTTTTCTACATAACATTTCACTGTATTTTAATTGATTGAACTAGAATACAATTTGCATCGTTTTATTTTCATTTTTCATTTTCTTATGCAGCATTTCCAAATCCTGCGTATATCTATGGGAGGGAAAAAATGACAAATACGGTGTTCTTATTAAAAGACGCAGACGCCATCTTTTGACTGGATGACGTCACGTATAACGCGAATCACCATAATTTGGTGTCCAAAACAACGTGATCTATCGACACTATCGACAATTGAAAAAGATAGCGGTTTAAACAAATTTATCATCGTATTATCAGCACCCACGTTCAAATAGTCAATAGAATTATCTCAAAAATTCAATACAAATAACTCATTACACGGGTAAGACGATGACAAAGTAGGACACTGACAACAAAAAAGCGCAGTTATGATTCGCACTGCTGAAGTCATCGATGAGTTAAAACCTTGGAAACAAACAAAAAATACCCCTTACACAAAATCTGAGCAGTTTTATATATACAGTGAAACCTCCGAATACCGGACACTCGCGGGACCGGACCTTTTGTCCGTTATTTGGAGGGGGGGAGGGGA
>JAQIXS010005229.1:0-13120 GCA_034700785.1 Rossiulus vilnensis
AAGCACCTTAATAACAACAGGTGAGGAATTAATGTATAAAGCAAATTAATCGTCCAAAAAATGTTGCGAACCCAAATTTCCTCCGAAGTTCGGAAAGTTTCCGGAGTTCCTCTGTGAATTGCTGTTAACACGTGCGAAAACTGACCCTGTGTGAGAAAAACTAGTTTTACAAAATCATTTAGGGAATTGTCTATAACAATATTTTTATTAATTTTGCATAATTTCTAATCTAGTTCTAAATATTTCTAGAAATAACGTCCACTGAAATGCCGTTACAAAAATGTGTCCAAAACATTTGTTCAGGTTTTTTTTAAAACTGCTAAAAATTCAATCTAATTTAATTAACTCAGTTCCTACTGTCATCAATTCAATCTCATGTGGTAGGAAGGGAGTGAAATCCATTCATATATTTAATTAATTAGGCGGTTACCATTTAAAAATATTAATTGCGGGATTATTTATCTTTCCAAAATATATGTCGCTCTAATAAACATTATAATTCATAAATAATTTTTCTTTGCAGAAATATTGGTTAAAATTCATAAATTGTGATAATTTTTCGTAAAATTTCGCATGATTCGCTCCCTTTATTATTGATTTTATTTCAAAATAACAATGTAAATTTGTTTTAATATGCAATGGAGATGAAATAAATTTATGCTACGTCTTTGAAAATTAAAATTCCTTGTTTCCGTTGAAAACCAGTTCTTTACATTTTTCCCTATAGCGAAACAAATATTTTTCATTGGCGTAAATATTGAAATACTTAAAGCACCTACCTGACATATTGCTCCTGCATAAACAAGTACGATATCCGGCATCCAAGTGCAACCAGGTTTAGTCAAAGCATAAATAGCTAATATTTGAATCGGGACGAAATAATGTAAATTTAACAGCATCTGAAACGGAAAATCAACCATTTTCATGATAATTCTCGATCAACAAAGTTTTACCAAAACATAAAGCGGAGCTACTGACCTGTAGTTTATTGAATGGACAAGGATCTTCCAAAAGTATTATTGGCTCGATTTCTGTAGAGTAGAACTTTACAAACCAAAGATTATCACCCACAACGGCCTTTAAAAATATTATCAAATTTAAGCATCAATGCACCTTATCAAACGGAATTCCCCCTTAAGTTAAAATCAATTCACTTAATTCTATAAAACGTTAAGAAATAATGCGATAGCGCTGACAATGCGTTATAGTAATTTTTATAGGCAATAAAATTGCAATTTAAGTACGATATTATATGGCTTAATCTGCCATTGAATTAAAATGTGGGTTCCCCAAAATTATGGAAATATTCCATATGCATTACATAAATATTATTACACTGAATAAAAAAATTGCAAATTTATTACTGAACCTTTTTCTAAGCATGTAACTTCCTTACCAATCCTCTAATAATATCAATCAATATAGTAAAAACCAACAGTGCTATTAATGTTACATCAGTTGTTCTCTTGGATAAAGGCTGATGGGAAACGCTGGTCTAAAAATGCAAAGGTAAAGGCAAGATTATTTTAAACAAATTAATTTTTTGTATAACACCCTCAAAATGTCCATGAAAGATATTTTCCTACTTGTAGGGTTGGCCTTTCTTGCAGAAGCTTCCACAAAACTATTATGGGAAATACTGCATAAGGAATATTCATTATGGTAGCAGGATAAACCCCATGTTTTCCTAAAATGGTCGTAAAATACAGGAATTTTACTTTGGAAAAGATATAAACTTACCTGATATAATTTTCTTCACGTCTATTACCTGCGAGAACTCCCAAAAGAAGTACTATCATCGAATTAATTAGCGTGCCTGACCAATAAAGACCAACAGACCGATAGCTCTTGCTTAAAAATAATTTGATTATTAAAATGGTAATAAACTTTAAAAAATACACTTGAAAAATACCCAAAATGTAAAATTGTTTCTTTCAATATTTGCAATTTATTTTTTAACTGTTTTCAAAAATTAAAGTATTATTCATTTAATTTGAAATACAAATAGTTATAAATTAAATATCCTAGATAAACTAAATTCAGAGAGATCAAATTCCAAAAGGTTAAATTTTAATTTTATCATTGTAATGGTGGGCATCACATGAACCACTACGTTATTCATTATTATTAAACTATTAGAAAAGTATCTATTTTCGATAAAAAATTAAAAACATGACTTTGAAATTTTGGACTTTCAATCTGGATAATCAGTCATAAATAAAACATGTTAATTTTGGTATTAATTTTGGACTAGTTTTGTTTTTTACCAATTCGAAAATATTTTATAAGCTAAAAAGGCAAACTAGGGATAATTTCAAGGATCAAATTAGTTCATGATTTATTACTTACTTGTTCGAAATGGCGTAAATCATCCACAGATAGCACGCATACATAACAAATCCATCGAAATACGTGATGGCCATGCCATAAGTACTAATTAAGTAAGGTTCTCCTGATTTTAAGTATTCTGTCAGAAAATCTAAAAATATAGTTGATGTTATGTATCATTAAATATGAAGAAAATTCGCAATATAAGCTTTATGATATCTATGACGAAATGCAATAAAATCTATATAGATGATAAGAAATTATTTCGATCGTTGAACTTGGGATCAAACAAATAAATCTAATAAAAATCGTTCTGTTTGCAATTTAAAAAAATACTAAATTTCTTTCTAGACAGCGTAAGATTTGAAATTGTATGAATTTACTAAACTATATTTTGGTCATTATTTTTGATAGGCCAGGGGCTTTATAAACGAATAAATCACAGTTGATTATTCAGTATTTGCACAGAATGCATCTATCACAATGTGCCATCTAGCGCTGGCCTTCTGAAATGAACTCTCCAATACAAACCTGTCTGATCAAATCGCAAAGTACCTGTAATGTAGCCATCCAGTTCCAGTCCAATAAAAATATCAATGACAGCAGTGAATGAGAATAAGGCGAAACCTGTTGTGAAATTACATCATTCAAAATGTTGAATTCATCTAAAAATGTCTGTATTTCTAGAACGAGATTAACTTTCAAATGACTTCTACTTACCGTAGATAAACGGGTCCTTGATTTTCTTCTTGGTCAACGAAGCGTGGCAGACGTAATAAATAACCAGTACGTAAAAACCTAACATTGCTAGTCCTGTAAAGGCTATAACCGCCGAATGAAACCCCAGTTTTATGAGGAAGGTTAGCATTTTGTTGGCCAATATGCAAAAGGGAACAGAAGTTAGCGAAATAGCAAATAACTTCCAGAATATCGAGAGCGCCATTGTGAGTGTTGTATTCAGCCTCAACAACTACTTGAACAAGACAGCCAGCTAGTGTGATTGTCACCCAAATGAGACAGTATTATATCTCAATTACTAGGCTGTTAGTTTTTGCTAAGTCCATCGACCTTGGACAATTCTTGAGTTACCGTATATTTAGTGTCAGATACGTAATCTGAAGAGCTTATCAGATTCAAAAGCAGAAGTATTTAACTTTTAAGTGCTGCATGTACAGCCCTAAATAAATGCATTTTATAAAATTTCATTTTCTATCACTTACTTGAAGTCAGGAGGAATTTCCACATGATTTTATAAAAACATATTAGATATAACTAGAACTTAAGGTTAATTGTGGCAAACCTCGTAATAGTATAACAGGCAAACGTGAAAGTTTTCTAAATGTGCCAGAATTAATTATTAATAAAACGTTTAGGCAACGCAAATTTCTGCTTTGAAAACACGGGATACTTTGGCGTAACTAGGGCATATTTCTGGGGGCTGTCATTGCCACTTAGTTTTTTTTTCTAAATTTAAAAAAAGTAAATTGGATATTTGATCAAGAACTGACATTGAACTCAGATTAATTTTTCCATTTTTATTCGAAGGAGCAGTTATTTTTCAATTGGAAACCACATTTCTCGATTTGGTGCTTTTTGATTAAAGTTTCCAAAAAACAGATGGCAAATTCGTACTATTATAGCCGGCAGACTTTAAACTTTTGTAAGAGTGCCAAAATTAATTATTAATAAAAACGTTTAAGCAACTCGAGTCTATACTTTTAAAACTCACACGTAATACGAGGAAAATTGTGTTTCATTACGCTTAATTTCGTGATTTAAAAATAAAGGCCTACACGCACCATTAAAACGCACTTTAATTAAAATTTTAATACAATTTTAACATCAATTCCGTTTAGACTTTGATTTTCCACTGATGCCTTGCTTTTGTTGTATAGCGAATAATTCTGGTTTTTTCAAGCACCTTAATAACAACAGGAGAGGAATTAAAGTGTAAAGCAAATTAACCGTCCAAAACGTGGTTCGAACCCAAATTTCTTCCGACGTTCGGAAATTTTCCGGAGTTCCGCTGTGAATTGCTGTCAACACGTGAGAAAACTGACCCTGTGTAAGAAAAAGTGTTACAAAACCAGATGATTTAAAAAACTACACAGAACATTATTTTAATATTTTGAATGGTGGCTTATAAATTGATTTTTTAAACGTTTTCTCGGAGTGAGTCACTGTTCATTATGAAATAATTTTAGAAGAAATTTTTGCAAGAAATGGAAAAACTGATACTATTGTATTATTGCTGATTTAGTTCTGAGAGATATTTTGTACAAAACAATTGTAACGATTAAATAAATATTTCTGAAGATGACGTCCTCTAAAATTAAAACTGCTGGTTCAATTAAAATACTAGTTCTTTAAATTTTTCACTTATATATTTGATTTAAATACTTAGACACCTACCTGACAGATTGCCCCTGCATAAACATAAATAATATCCGGCATCCAAGTGCAACCAGGTTTAGTTAAAGCATAAATTGCTAATATTTGGATCGGGACGAAATAATGTAAATTAAACAGCATCTGAAATGGAAAACCCAATATTTTCATCAGAATTATTCATCAACAATGCAATAATGAAAAATAGAGGCCCAACTGACCTGTAGTTTATTAAATGGACTAGGATCATCCAAATGTATTACTGGTTCGACTTCACTCGAGTACAACTTTACAAACCAAAGTTTGTCACTCACAACGGCCTTTAAAAATATTGACAAATTAAAGCAACATTAACACGACTCTTGGGCTACATCGTATTTTTTTGGTATAATTTGACTGATAACATTAAAATGTTGTTAACGATACTGCTTTCTTTGTAATAATTTGAATTACTGCAGTGAATTTCAATTCACTTAATTATATAAATCGTTAAGAAATTATACAATAGCGCTAAGTAACGTATAAAATATTTTTATAGGTAGAAAAATCAAATATGGCTTGATCATCCATTGTTATAAAATTTGGAGTTCCCAAAAATGATGGAAATATTCTATACCCATTATATACCCAAATATTCTATACCCATGGTATCCATACAAATATCCATGGATACCATGGATACAAAAATTGTAGTTTTATTACTCAGACTTTCTCTGGACTTATAATTTCCTTACCAATCCTCTTGTGATATCAATCAATATGGTAAAAAGCAACAGTGCTATGAATGTTGCATCAATTGGTCGCTTGGATAAAGGTTGCTGGGAAACGCTAGTCTGAAAAATGCTAAAGTAAAGACATGATCATTTTAAACATTTTTTTACAACACCATGAAAGACATTCTTACTTTAATGGTTGGCCTTTCTTGCAGAAGCTTCCACAGAACTACGACGGGGAATATCATATAAGGAATATTCAATATGGTAGCAGGATAAACTCCATGTTTTCCTAAAATAGTCGTACAATCCTAAAATTTTACTTTTCAAAAACACGTAAAGTTACCTGGTATAATTACTTTAACGTCAATTACCTGCAAGAATTCCCATAAGCAGTATTATCATCGAATTGATTAGCGTGCCGGACCAAAAAAGACCAACCGACCGATAGCTCTTGCTAAAAATAATCTGATTATTAAAATGGTGATAAACATGATTGCTGTAATATTAACAATTCAAATGAAAAGCAGGAAAGCTAACAATAACCAGTGATGTAATTCATTCATCTTAATTTAAGGAATTCAAAATTTTCAAATTCCAAGCAGTGAAATTATAATTTTAGCATCTTATTTTCGACATGACGTACAACCTAGTGACCAAATTGTTGGCAACGCCACGTGATTTATTAATATTAAACTTAAAGCAATCTCATTTCAAAAAAAAAATTATGAATAGATTTCAAACCACCTGTAAAATGAAAATATACAAAAATAGCATAATGTAAAACCTTATCAATATATTATTAGAAATATGGTTTTTATATTCTGTACTTTTAGTTGCAAAATAATCTTACTCTGCGTTAGCTATAATAAAACTATTTGTAAGGTACACATTAATCCATGATTTATAACTTACTTGTTCGAAATGGCGTAAATCATCCACATATAGCACGCATACATGACAAATCCATCGAAATACGTGATGATCGTGCCATAAGGACTGTTTAAGTACGGTTCCCCTGATATTAAGTATTCTGTCAGGAAATCTAAAAATACAGCAGATTGGAAAGAGAAATTCATGCTAACGGAATAAACTGAATTTTCAAATATTAAAAATATCTTTATAATAGCTATGAAAAAAAATAATAAAATCCATACGGATGAAAAGTCTATATTTCGATCTATGAACTTGGGATTGCAAACGTGTCTGATTTTGAAGTTGATTGTTAAAAGTATACTGTATAATTTTGATGTTGACAGTGAAACAGAATATATTATTCCTATTATTATTATATAAATTCGTCTAATACCTGAAATGTAGCCGTCCAGTTCCAGTCCAATACAAAGATCAACGATAGAGGTGAATGAGAATAAGGCGAAACCTGTTGTGAAAATCTGTGCATATGAGTTTTTTAATTCATTTTTGAACCAGAGAATATTTCCAAATATTTCTACTTACCGTAGAAGAATGGGTCCTTGATATTCTTCTTGGACAACGAAGCGTGGCAAATGTAATAAATAGCAAATACGTAAAGACTTAATATTGCTATGCCAGTGAGGGCTATGATCGCCGAATGAAACCCCAGTTTCATGAGGTAGGTAAGCATTTTGTTAGCCACTATGGAGATGGGCACGGAGGTCAACGAAAACCCAAAAATTGTCCAGAATATAGAGAGTGCCATTGTCAGGAGTTACTTTCAGCCTCTTTAGCTTCTTGAACCAGACGTGTTATTGTCCCCCCAGGCCCCCAGGCAGACAGTTTATTTCTGAATTAGTAAACTGACTGTCTCTGCAAAGTCCAGCGACCTTGGGCAACGCATGAGTCTCTGAATATTCAATGACAGATACTGTAGCTAATCTGAAAAGTTTATCAGATTCAGGAGTTAGAGGCAGTTAACTAACTTTATCTACCATTTACTTGCAATCACGATAAATTGTTTATTTAAAATCTTGTGTATCATGCCTCAGCCACGTACAATTTTGATATTACACGTGGAGATAGCAAGGGTCGACCAGTTCAAGGTGCATCCTGTACAAAAAAATAAATGCGGAACAACATTTTCAATTTTACAATCACTCAACGTTGACCCTTTAGCAAGGAATTTTAATTTAATACACTAGACAAGTGGATTTGGTAATTTTGCAAATTTTGGGCTGTTTTTTTATATCTATGTTTAGACATTAGACTTTACATGGCCGCTTGAAAAATATTTACTTAGATGAATAATGTTGCCAGCATCAGGCTATAGTATCAGATTTTTTAGGTTGCACGCATACCACAAATTTTAAAAAAATCTTCATTAAAACCAATTAAAACCAAGTAACTTCGTTGAAAATAAAGCAGTTTTTATTTTAATTTAAAAACATCTTTATGTTTTCCTTTCATGGCAGCTTTTCTTTGCTGTCAACTGCAGCTTCAGTCCTTAAATCATCGAAATTTGATGTGGATTTGTATTGAATAAAGTATGTTTGATGAAACTTCATTGCATTCATACCTCGCTTAACGGCCTAGATAAATATGTGGTAAGTTGGCCGTAAAGCGAAATGCAGTATAACGAAACATGTTTTACATACAAACCTAAATAAACCATATAGGATACCACTGAAATTTCATTAAAAATATTAAATATGAAAATATATAATTTGAAAATAGCGGGTGGAAAATTGCCTCGTTGCCATGGAAACCGTAAAACGCCACCTAATTCTCTTTCTGGCCGACAGGGGTCTCTGCTATTACAGCATAAATTGATTTGATTTAGAACAACACAGAGGCAGCGCCACTGCGGCAGCACGGCTAACCAGTTTCGTGGAAAATAATGGCGCAGATAAGATATTCTTATGGAAGAGCTAACAAAAATGATCGAAGTTTTCAGATGTCAAAGCAAGAGGAGCTCATCGAGCAGAAGAAACGTGAAATAGAAGAAAAACTAGCCGAGAGAAAGCGCAAGGAAGCCGATGAAGCGTCCAAAAAGTTGCCGCCAAGAACCAAAAAATTTGCTCCAGATGGAACGAAAACCAGGTCTGATGAATTCCTTGGCACTTTTCTACTGCGCAAAAAAAGCACCTAGAAAATTTATCGAAGAAGTGTTTAGTTTTGTTGACAGGGTTATACAGCAGCCGCCAATACCTACGCCACCCCCCGATACTGCAAGTACCATCCCAAATATCAAAACTGAACCTACAGATCCAGCGTTTGGCTTCAACGTGTTTTCAAACGATGGAAGTTTTATGGAACAGTTCATAAAATTTCAAAAAACTAAAAGTAAGTATTTCTTCATTAGTCTGGTCATGGAGGAAAATAGGGTGATTTGTCTAATGAGAACTATATGTTTGTCTCAATCAGGTCCGCCAGCAGCATCAGCAGTAACTATAAAACAAGAGTGTTTGTCACCTCCTCATGAGGACAATTCTTCAGGTTTGTTTATTCATGCAAAATTGAAACTTATGAATTCTGGTAGTATGGAACATTGCGAATTAAAGGTTTCAGGGCGAATAAAAGTTCAATCTTTGAGTTGAACTTGGGTGTTTTTGTTGAAAAGAAAAGTTGAGGTGGTTATGTTGCCCACTCGATTGACCTTAACAACTGTACACTCAAAGAACATTGTAAAAATTTAAAATGATTCAAACTTTAAGATTGTTTATTTTAATTCCAAATGAATTATATTTGTCACTTATGTCTGTCTGTAAATGACAGTTGTGGAACAGTACATGCATTGATCAGTAAGAAAAAAGGCTGGACGTTAAATGCCAAACTTTATTTTGATAAACGTTCCTTGCTGAAAACTTAAAGGGCCGTTATTACTTGGCCTACCTATAGGGATTTTGGAGTTCTATTGTCATTTATGCATATTTTAATTAAAACACTGTTTTAATTGCAGGCAATTCCACTGGCATTCCTGGAATTTGTATGAAACTTCAAGCACCTACAAAGTGTGTATTTTGTTCCCCCGTCCTCCCCATTGAATTTGTCAATTCTTTATTGGTTTTAGAAATTTCAAAATTCGTTTCAGGAACTCTTCATTCACTGGTTGTCTCTCGTCAGTTCCGTCAGTATTTCGAGACGACGAGGACAATAAATTCCTCTGTAAGTACTATAAAAACAGCCAATTTACCGGTAAATACCGGGCTGTAGATGTTAGTAGGCTTATTAGAAAACAGTTTAAGTAGCAAAAGACCAGAAGAGCGTCGAGTTACTTGAGCTTTCAATTTGGCTTATTTTCCTGATTAATTAATCTGCACAACTTTGCTAAATAGGTCGATTTTTAAAGTGTGTCAATGTGACATAGTTTAACTATTTTGCCCACAAAAATACTTAAGGCCAGTTCTAAGATGTGATAAAAATTGTTAAAAACTATCTCCTAATAAATCATGATATGTATCTTCGTGTGTTTCTGGTCCACTGGGTTAGATGCCTACAGGCGTGAAATTATGAACGAGAGAATCTCATAGCGTGCTTCTAGTTTCTCCACCAGACGATGTTCAGTTGAAAGTGCAGGTGGATGCATTGGCTCAGAAGGTGGCTGATGAAGGACAAGTTTTTGAAGATATGATCAAACAAGAATGTTGTGATATTCCAGAATACAAGTAAGTCACTTGTAATAAAACGACAACACATTAATGCACTAAGGGATCTTAACTCTTCTGCTATGAATTCAGCTTCGAATAAAGTGAATAATATAGACCATTAGTTTACAAAAAATAAACCAAAACTGAAAAGGAAGAAATAGATAAGAATATGAATGAATAATAATAATAATAATAATCATAATAATAAAAAGTAGAATGAAGCTAATAAGTCAATGAGTATTCAATCTTGTTCAACTTCAAACAAATAATCATTATCAATTAAGAAAGCTGAAAGTGAAAGGGAAGCTAAGATCACTAAAGTATGGCATCAGACTTTTGATTAAAAAAATCCCATGCCAATCAGTAAGATAAAAACCTTCATTTAATTGTAGTGGTATTACATTATATTTTCTTCTTTGATCTAGGTTCCTATTTGACCCAAATGATGACATCCACAAATACTATCAGCAAAGGATCATAGATATTACTCAGGCAAAGCAAAAAATGAATAACTTGATTGATTCGTGCAACAAAAATGGTAACATTTCCCTGGAAATTTTTCAATCGTTTAACGTTTAATTGTTGCATTTGAGCTTTTGGTACAGAGATTCAACGTCTTACGTCATTTATGCATGCGATGGTTTAAACCACTTTTTGCAACTGAAATTGAATTTAGGTCACTTGTCCGATTCGGATAACTCGTCATCCAGCGGATCCAAAAGGCGGAAAAGTCGCTGGGGACCGCAAGAGCCTTCGTTAGCTGGTGTGCCACCTCAAGTGGTAGGGGCCATCGCCCCGATTCCTACCCTTAACTGCAACCCTGCTTTGCTCGTGTCTTGTAAGTTTGTGTTGCAGGGTTAAACACGTTGGCTTGACCAGCAATGGTAAGCGTGTAATTGTGTTCGGAGAATTGATTCCTCCTTTTTATTAGCTCCTGGGTTAGTTGCATATGCGTTGAAGGTGTTTGGCACGACTGATTTAACGCAGAGTCAATGGACACAGTTAGAAGAACAAATGAAGGTAATGATGCCTACCATCTAGAATTAAATTAATTTATTTACTGTCCTTTCTAAAGATCATGCCAACATTTATCGTTCCAGATGCGAATTTTGGTGGAGTATTTGATGGTGAAAAAAAGGGAATCTGAGAAATTGGCTCAACAGGGCAAGGTGAAATACGAGTATGATTCGGACGAAGAAGTTGATGGCGGTACATGGGAGCATAAAAGGCGCATGGAAGAAATGGAGAAAACCAAAGGTTATCATAATCTTTTGTTTCTGTTTTACAATCTAGAAATATACATTCCTTAAATCTTCTTAAATCTAGAAACCATAAACAATGTTTGGCGTTAATTTCATGTAATGCATATCAATCAGTCTTTTTAAGCAGTGTTCACACTAATAAAGTGAATAGGGAAATTGGTTATACATTTATTTATGTACTGCCAAGTTCTGGTGAGTCATCAATACATTAGTAACTTGATATGTGCTAAGGAAGAATTACGGTTTGCTACTAAATTGTTATTTGGCGCATTTTTACAGTAAGGAATGAGTGGAAAAAAATCTTTTTTTCTGTGATACAATAAAACTACTGCGGATGAGAAATCTTAACTAACGTTTCCCCTTAGCCTATGCGGACATGTTGACTGACATGGGTCGTGGAAAGCACCACATCGGAGATTTTCTACCACCCGAAGAACTTTCGAAATTTATGGAAAAATATGAAGCCATAAAAGCCGGACGAGATCCAGACGTATCAGATTACAAAGAATTTAAGCTCACTGAAGACAACATTGGCTACAGAATGTTGCAGAAGTTGGGCTGGAAAGAGGGAATGGGACTCGGAGCAGATGGTTCCGGCATCACAGCTCCAATTAATAAGTAATTAAATTAACATAAGATACTCAAGTATTGCAGTAATGTAACAGTTCCATGTTTAAACCACATCTTTACGTTTAGAGCGGCAGCACCGGTGGAGAACTCTGGCTTTGGGCAGGGAAGACCAGACGAAATCAAACAAGGAGATGATGAATATGATGCTTACAGAAAACGAATGATGCTCGCTTATAGATTCAGGCCCAATCCGCTGGTACGTAACATGTGAATTGTGACCAGAGCTTTCAAGATAAAACTCTCAAATGTTTGAATTGTCGATAAGGAAATCGTTTTGCATAGTGTTTTAGCATTTGGTCTAAAGAGATTGTATCTAAAACTCAACAGGTCTTAGTAATATATTTGTGGTGCTGAATATTTATTGCTAAATATTCATTTTTGTTTTAACAGAATAATCCCCGTCGTCCATATTATTAGAAGTCCCTGCTCTGGTCTTGGTTTTATGTTCATGATTTTACATCGTATACAGCAAGAGGTTTCTAGTAGCATCATACTGAAATGTGACCATTTCAACGAATTACAGCTTTTATTTGGTATTTCGTTTTATTATTTAAAGCTTCGCTTTCTCACTGCACATTACAAAGTCTATTTAATTATTTGTATTTTAAATTTTCTTTATTAGTCTAATAAAACCTCATCAGTTCAACGTCTAATACCAGTATGTCTTATGAGGATTACGGTCCTCCTTAATTCCCATTTCGTCCATGATGTCCATTTCAAACGTTTTAATTGAAGGCTGAAACGTGATTTCTGTAAGTGCAGCTGCCTTGGTGTCCTTTTCTTGCTCTGCAACCAGAAAAGAAATTGATGAGTCTCATACCAGGTAACTACTGCAATGCTTCATTTATCAGCATTACCATTGTAAGTGGCTTTCGTTTTGTAGTCTATTGTTTCTTGGGCCTTGATGGGGATCGGGATAATGCGTCCCGTCCTCGATGAAACTCGTACTTTTTCACCTTCCTCCGTATACCTCCACTCAATCTTGGTTGATTTGCTTTAAAATGAAAGGATGGAATTTCAATTACAAACAAACTTGAACTTCCTGACTTAAAATACCAACCAAGTTCTCAAAAGAGCAAAGACATCAGTTCACGCACACATCAGGGATAAGTGAGAAAGATACCATTACATTTTTCTTTAATATCATTTTCAAGTTTGACCACTTTATAAAACACTCACGATTTTTAATTGTGAAATACTGAGCTTCGGCAAGATAAATTCCGTCAATTTAGAA
>JAQIXS010005230.1:0-13119 GCA_034700785.1 Rossiulus vilnensis
GTTTCGTATGCGTGATTCGACGGATGCACGTCACCCTCAAATCAGATTGAGTGCTGGTGTGAACGAGGTATTAGGGAGTGTCAAAGTTAACATGACCTAACACCAGTATCTGTGCTTTTCTATGATTTTTATTTGAAAGATTGGCTCTCATGTTGCGCAAAGTGAAAGAACAATACATTATAAGAATAAAATTTTACGAAGAACATACAAGTACGTCTTGACCTGAGGCAAACTTGCACGATGAAACTAAGTATAATTATGTAAAATACGAGTTTCTACACCAGGCCTGGCGAAATTTTGGAAAATGTAGTTAGTAATACTGTAATTAACATTTTTTTGTCAGCATTGTTGAATTTTAATTTAATGTTTGGGAAGTGTCCAACGTGTTTTAACAAGGTTCGTGCGCACCTGGGATGTCAAGGATCAGGGATAGTCAGGGAAAATTCAGTTATTGCTCCCAAGTCAGGGAAATCCCTTATTTGCACTATGTTTTAAATTGGAAGGTGCTCTTTGATACAGTGTAAGGTGCTGTTTAGTACTAAAGAATTGTTTATAAATAGTAACATTTGTACAGAAATAACTAGAGCTGCAACAAAACCCTGATAATCTGTAATCAATACACGTGATAATCCCCTTTGATGTTGTTGCTACAGAACTTATTTTCAAACGTCAATGAAATTTACTTGGGTTGGTCAGGGCTATGATTTTGTAAATTTCAGCACAAAACCTATCCGTGGTTTCCTATTTCAAGAGTTCACCCCATTACTCAAGCGTTGCACGTTGACGTTATTCTAACATCATTTGTGTCATTTACATGTTCACAGTTATGTTTATGATCATAGCATTGCCCTTTCTTCACCTTCTTCGCCTCTGCATTTTCTTTCTTGACATTGGCCACATGGCACATACGCCCAATTAAGGAATCATTAATGAAAATTTATTTTTATCCGATTTCTTGGACGCCTTCCTTATAGATACGCTGGCAAACCCAATGTCAGGGTGTCTACTAATTTGGAAAACTCAGGGAATTTAATACTTTGTATTATTTTCTAATAAGTTTCACTATTTTCAACAATGGATTCTTATTGCGGAATGGTTTGCAAACATTTGTGCAGGTCATTTCAGGATGGCAAACAATTTCCAAGGACTTTTTAGGACTTTTTTAGATTAAATTTTAGGAGTATTTAAGGGATTTTTTTTTCAAACGGTAGTATTTTTAGGTTGCATTATTGTAATCCTTATTCATGTTTGTTTTTTATACAATAATACAAGAATGACACTGCTTTTGATTATTCTTTTTAATTGGGCAACTGCTACATTTAATATTTTGAATTAAGACAGTGTTGTCAAACTGCGTCTTTGTTTGACAACACAATGCACAGGGTTTCGTTATAATTTGAAACATAACGATTTTAATGTTCAATTGTTAAGCAGTTTTAGGACTTTTTTAAAACAATATTTTGGACTTTTAGGACTTGTTTGCTACCCTTGCTCGCTGAACTACTTGGGAACCTGGGAAAATAAGAATATGAGCCCTGGAAAAGTCAGAGAATTTTGTTTTCGGAAATACTTTGATCTTTTGAAAAAAAATGCACCGTGCGCATGTCAAGTGACTGAAGTTTTTCACCTTAAAAAATTACACTGTTTTATTGACACTTCCTTGAAGAGGATCCACTGCGAAAATGTGTTTCCAGCCGATAAACAATTGCATGCTCAAATGACCCAAATGTGGGCAATTATCGTGCCAATGAAACACTTTTAATAGAGAAATGAAGCTAATCGTGTAATGTAGGCCTAACATGTAACTAGGGAAAAGAGCCTTGACATAAAAGAGTGAGCCAAGGTAAAACTATAGCGGAAGGAGATGGGTGTAAGGGGAAAACTAAAAACCAACACAATCGCAGCAGCTGATTACATTTTGTGTGATATTTTTCTCACTCACTCACTCTCTCGAGCACCGGGATATATATATATAAGTTTGGCATTGCAAAGATTGAAATTAGTTGTTTTTTTGTCGTTCAATTCTAGTGACGTATGCAGAAACGTATAGGGTTAGATAAGTAACTAACTCAGAATAAAACACTCTACTCTCACTCGCTCGCATACACACACTGGCTAGAGTAGTTGAAAATTTATTATTAAAAATGGAAGGTGAAAGACCCATGATTATGTGAGTTGTTGATACATCCTATCATTTCGTAGAATGCTCGGGTTGCTGCCGCGTTCGCATTTGGTAACAGGATTCTCGTTTTTCATTTTTACAGGATCCGCGTCCGGGACAAGATGATGTCATCCACTCTGGTGGAAACCGTTTCGATCAACTACGAAGATTTCAACGAAAGTTTCCTCACGTGTGGAACTTGCCTCTGTGAGTATTGTGTCATCAAAATACTCAAACGGTTTAAAAATGCCAGTTGTAAAAAAAAAAAAATTGAATGTCCTGAGATACTCTTGTTAAAAACTTTTATTCTGCACTTTCTGCACCAATCTTGATTTTCTCTTAAAAACCTGCCAGTTTTCACTCCATCAGCGGTGGTTATAACAAAAATCAGGGTGGTTAGCTTTTGACATTTGATATCTTCTATTGAGTTTCACATTTTCAGCAGCACTGAACTCTCGCTCACATCCATGTTTATCACGTATAAATAATTTATACGCTGCAAATGTTATTTACGAGATTAATGATCTTTGATTGCCCGCATCCAAAAAAAAAAGTTTGAAGCATCTGGAATTTATCACGTGTTATTATATTTAATTTTTTTAAAAAAGCTGTTTTGAAATAATTAACAATTTTTTGTATTCACTTCATTTGTTTTTGATTTTAAGATCGATTTTGTACGGGGAATATGGGGAAAAAGAGTGGCAATGGTCACAGGAATGAAATGTAATGCAAATTAAGCATAACCATTTTTAATACCATAACAAATGATACATGTTTGTGATGCAAGAATTATCAGATCGTCATTCTCGCATAAAATCATGAACTCCTGAAAAATAATGAGCGTGTATTTGATGCATCAGTTGTTTCAATTCATTAAAACCAATGGAATGGAACAAAAGATTATTTTGCGGTTTCTTTGTACAAATTTAAAAAGAAAACTTTCTCTCTGGTATCTTAGATAATAACGATAATCCCGCTTCGTTGAACCGATAAATCGTTATCAGTATGATAACCTACATGTAGATGTGTTTGCGTAGTGCAGATGAAATGTTACGAGCTCACCAGTTATCGAAATTGTTGCTCAAAACCATTGCTTCCTGTCTGGTACAGATTTTAAATTTCATTGTCATCTGCATGAAATATTCTTTCACCAAGCAGTGTGAAATCACTTTAAAATTCTTACACACCGGTCACTTTGTTCCATTGCAGGCATGTACGATGGCCAGGATCACACCCCGAAGCTTCTGGCCTGTTCGCACACGGTGTGCCGTCAATGCCTGGAAAGGATCGCCAGCAGCCAACCCCGGGACACGGGCACCTTCCGCTGCCCCATCTGCAGGGAGAACATCACCTTGCCACGGGGTGGAGTGTGCGCTTTGCCACCGAGTTTTCTGGTCAACCAACTGCTGGATCTCATGTCCAGGCAGCGTAGGGAAGTCATTCCGAAGTGCTCAAACCACCCCAGCCAGGAACTGCTCTTCTGCGAGACTTGCGACTGCGTCTTCTGCACCATCTGCACCGGAGAGCAACACGGCAACGGCGACGGCGGCGGAAGCTACGAGCACACCGTCATTCCCTTCTCGATAGCCATCAAGCGGATGTCCGAGATCCTGCTCTACAAGGCGCATCAGTGCATCGGGAAGCTAAACAAAGCCTGTGATAATGTGACGCACGAAATGCACAAGTTGGAATACAACATGGAGCACACAGTTGAGCTGATCCAGCAGTCCTTCCAGGAGCTGATGAGCAAGTGCGAGAAACGCAAGAACGACTTACTCGGCATGGTCAGAAAGACACGAGACGAGAAGAAAAAAGTATTACAGGAGCAGCTGGCTCTCATCAACGCCGAAAAGGCCAAGGTGCAGGAGGAATGCGAGGGTTTGCAATACCAAGTTGAAGTGAGGAGTATTACCAAGAAAATCAGCGATCTCAATGCCAAGCTGGAACAGGTGGCCACTCTGCTGGAGCCCAGAGAAAACTGTTTCATCAAGTACGAGTACAAGCACAACAACGTGATAAACGAGGTCCAGGCTTTGCTGGAGCACTTCGGCAACATCCACATCAGCAAGACTTTCCCAGCCCTGTGCACCGCGTCTCCGAGCAACACGGCCGTGGCCCACCTGGAGGCCACAGTGACCATCACCACGCTGGACTACCACGGTGACTTGCGGACGAGCGGGGGCGACCCCGTGGCCGCACGAGCCTGCATGACCCACGACCCTGCCACACTGCTGCCCTGCTCGGTTATGGATCACAACAATGGTACTTACACGGCATCGTTCACCCCCAAGGAAGCCAGCGAATATTCGATGACGGTCACCATCTTCGACCGGTGCATCAAGAGCAGTCCTCTGCTGATAAACGTGGAGGAACACAACAATCCCGTGGTGCAGTACGGGAGCAGGGGTTCGGGAAACGACCAGTTCACGCAGCCGGTGGGCATCGTGGTCAGCGCGAAGACCGGAGACGTCTACGTGGCAGACACGGCCAACAGCCGAGTGAAAGTGCTGAATTCCACGCTCCAGTTCGTGCGGCATCTCGACTCCCTCGGACTGGAGGAACGTAGTGGCACCGGCATTGCCATGACCCCTTCCGCAGAGACCCTGGTGGTGGTGAACTGGAGGAGCAAGCAGGTCACGGAGATGACCACGCAGGACGGTCACCTGGTGAATCAGTTCAGTCACGCAGAGCTGGTCGAGCCCATCGATGTGGCCGTGGATTCCACCGGAGACATCATGGTTGCCGATAACGGTGTCGGCACGATCCTGATATTCGAACCTTCCGGGAAACTCGTCCGCAGGGTGGGCAACGGCAAGGGCAGCGCTGCCGGGTCCTTCAATCTCATCACCTCGGTGGCAGTCGGCAAGAACGACGACATCGTGGTGGCCGATTCCCGGATTCAGATATTCAACAAGGGAGGGGAATTTCTCAGGGAAATCTATGCAGAAGGCAAGACCAAGGGGAAGTACGGGGGCGTGGTGGTCGACAGCGAGGGCACCATTTTAGCCACGCGCAGCGAAAAAGCCAAAAATTTCATTCAGGTGTTCAACTACGAGGGGGATCTGCTCTTCTGCATCGACAGCTGGGAGAGCAGGCTGCGGCGCCCCAGCGGCCTGGCCGTTACCTACAACGGCTACGTCATCGTGGTCGATCTGGGTAACGATTGTATAAAAAAGTATCGCTATAAATAACGTCAAGAGAGATAGAGAGAGTAATAATTAATAGTATAATTATTTAATAACTTGTATATGAAAATTGAACTACGATAAAGAGTTGACGATTATCCGTACGAGAAAAAAACTGCGAAACGGGAACTTGCAAAATGACGTCATATCCGACGAAAATCGTCTGCTTTCTTTCGAAACCCCGTGAGTGCAAAATATGAGATTATCCAGGAGATGCAGAAAACCCGTTACTATATCTTTTGATTGCTTCATGTCGTTGTACATGTCGTTTGCCAATTAAAACTAGATGCACGTTATTTCTATTGTAGTAAGGCGGTGAAATAATTAAGATTTTTAAATATTTGGAAGGAATAACAGGTATCGAGTAGTCTTACGTCGTTTCGAAATTGGCTTCTTGTAGCGCTAGAAATCAAGATGTGACTACGAGGAGCTGAAATCCGGAAAACACCTATCAAAATCTTAAAAAATCAGACTTGAGAGGTTTCGAAAGAAAGCCTACGATTCATTGCATCTTGCACCGTAAATTAAGTTCGTTGTGGTGCTATCGCAAACTCACGAATAATGACGTCATTTTGTAAGTTCTTGTGTCATATTTTTATTCGTTCGAGTAATCGCTAGCTCTCTAATCATATTAGAGAACTTCTAAGTCAGTTATCTGTGAACGATCATTATTATTATTATTATTATTAAGCAGTACGTTTTTTTAATTAATTGAAGATCGGGCAGCTTTTCATCTCAATGCCTCGCATACTCAAATTCAAAGCAACTTGACGAAAAAAAACCCGTAAGATTGATTTAAAACGAGTACCTTATTATCCAGCTGCTGGATCTTCTTTTCATTAAAGAAACGAATGTTATAGTTACTTAAAAAAAGCCCAAATGTGAAAATAATTGATGTGATAGTGTCAGATACGTTCTTTGTAATTAATTTTTGTTTTTTCATCGGACATATTAGTTTTTTTTCTTGTTTTTTTATCACTTTGTGGATTGTTTCGTTGTATTTGTGCCAATTAACATAAAAACATTTGATTATGTTTTCCCACGTGTACTTAAATGCACTGAACATTAAAAGCTTTTATGTTGAGCGGTGTGTGTGTCGGAAAAACGACTTTTTACGTCTGGATGCGGAACGTCGAAGGGCGCGGCTTCGTTTCGTCCTAAAATTACCAGCACACCGGAGGATTGGAAACTAGTCCATAACGATGAAGGTTGCCAGAATGGTTTTTTTACTAAACTATTTAAACGTGAAATCATCATCTTCACTGTCGTAAAACTCGATTTGGACATTTTGCGGTATTGTTTTTTTTCCCCGGGTAAACTGAGACAATGCATAATCTGGGGAAAGCACTGACGTAACATCCAGGGACGTGACCAAGAAATCCATCCAAAAAAAGTTTTTGTGCCTCAAGAGGTTTTATCAATTGCAGTTTCACCTCTATTGCAGTGTTAATTTTGCATCTAGTTAAACGAAATTAACAAGTTAGAATTCGCTGAAATCCGAGCAGTTATTTTTTTAACTGTATGTGTGCACTTTAAGCAAAGATTTGGCACACCTAAAGGTATTAAAAAATGCATTTTGTTCAGCAAGTACATGTAGATAACCAATCAAGATTAAAAATAACTCGTTTTGTATAAACAACTCGAAGCACTTTAAAATTTCAAAATTTTATGATTCACATTATCATTGCAACTCTTTCATCTCAGAATATATTCCCTAATCCCTGTAGAAACTTTGATAGCTACCAGGTGGCAAATATTCCAAACAAAATGCAAATGTTAAATTCACAAGGAATTTTAGTCAAATTTTTAATACTTATAGGTTGGCCAGTTTCTCTGCTCGAAATTATAGTTAACAAAAAGTTAATGAATTCAAATTGATGCATTGCACACGTGGATATCATTTCCAAGATTGAAAATGTAGGACCTTTTTAGATTTAATTTAAGGACTATTTCAGGATTTTTTTTCCTTCAAAAGTTAATACTTTTAGGATGCATTATTTTATTCCTTAACAATGCAATTGATAATAGTATGATCAATCTTTTTTTTCAATAAAGCAACTTCTACATTTAAATAAATCCAATCAAGGCAGCATCGTCAAACCGCATCTGTTTGAAAACACATCGCATAGCTCGAAACATTTTATAACTCTTTCAATGTTGAATTGTTAATCAGTTTTCGGACTTTATAGGACATTTAGGATTTTTATTTTTTGACTACATTTTTATGACTTTCAGCCAGCTTATCCAATTAATAGATAGTCTGATTGTTAAGCAGTTATCGAACTTTTTAGGACATTTAAGATTTCTTCTGAATTTTTAATACATTTTTATGATTTTCAGGACTTTTAGACAGCTTATCCAATTGACAGATAAAGTCTGATATAATTTAGTTTTGGTCTTTAGTGTAAATTTTCAGCGAGGCATGGCCTTTTTTTCAGGCCTTCGATGCATCTCCTTTATTTCCTGTTTACACGCAATGTGGGGAGAATTTTTCCCAAAATTCCCACGATATTCAAAAGAGCAATGTATGGCCTGTCCAAGCCAGCATGGATACATGCATGCAAGGACGATTAAAGGAGTGAGAAAACGCTGGCGTGACATGCCATAAATCCATCGAAATCGAAATGCCAGGGCACAACATCAAAACTAGCACGCAGAATCCATATTTCTACTTTTCCTTTTTTTTTTAAACAGTGATATTGATGCGTCTGACGTCAGACGATTGCAGAAAGGCCGCAACTCTGTGGTCATGACGACGACTATGTAAGTAGCCAGTAATGAACCCAATACACGTCCGAAGGTAAAGAAAGGCCTCCCGACACTGACGCTAATTGGCAGCATTTTCAGACAAGTAGTTACCTAGGGAGACACGACTGCAATTTGTTTATTCAAAGCTGGGACACGCGAGTGATCACAATTGGGTCTTGGCCTCCTTTCACAAACACTGAATCTTATCGGGGACAGATAATCGATGCGATTGCCATGAAAACCAACAGGTAAGATTGGTCGACTGTTCAACGTGAAACCATTACTGGCCAATTTCATCGATCTAAAAAAAAAATTAAATTGTCTTTTTTTTTAAAAACCCCTTTCCTGGGTCCTTTCGCGCAAGGAGCCTCGGTTGATCACGGCACGATGGTAGCGCTGCCGGAGCAGTCCTGCGGCAGTTCAATCTTCACTCCAGTCCCATGTTGGCCAGGAAGCGGAAACGTGCCAGCCCAGTGTGCCGCCAGACCCTCCTTCGGGAAGCACCCTCCGGTACGGCACACCTGAAGTTTCCAGCTCTCAAATCGTCACTTGCCGATCAGCCCTCCAGAATCCCCGTGCCCTGCCCCGTCTCGAAGCAGCCGCATCAGGATGGATCCGTGACCAGGCCGCAGACGTCATCTTCAGCCTACGCGCGGAGAAAGCCGTCAGGCCGAAGCAACCTTCTGCACAAGATCCAGACCATTTCCATTTGCACGAATTCCTGCGAGGAGGACAGTGGCTTCACAAGACTCCAGCCCCTGCCTGCCATCGGATGCCTGGCCGATGAAAACAGTTTGGCGAACATGGAGGGATTGTGCCAAAGACGGAAGATATCCAACAAGGAGGAACCATCATATACAACTGAATTGTGTGAATTGGATTCTGGATTGCCGATGGATACGGATTCAAGTGAGTGTGGCATGCATTGCTAGAGGAACTTAAAACTTTGGCTACGATACATACCAGCCGATGTCCAGAAGGCACAATACATTGCAAACTAGATATATTGTTGACCAACCCTTTTTTCTGACGTAGGGTACAGAGTTGAATTGAACTCTGTACCCCACGTCAGAAAATCAGGCTTACAATTAGTCATCTGAAACCATCAAGGGAATGAAACTTTAGTTTTTTATTTACCTATTATCCAAACCAGTATCCTTCAAATATTTAATATTTTTTCACATGCCCAACAACTTACAAGCATTGGTCAAGTCTGATTAGATCAAGTTTTCGAGCAGTGCAACGAATGCCATAAATTATTAATCAGTAAAATCCAATTAAATTCACTAATTATTATTAGGTCCAAAAAAGAGCTGGATAATACCAATTTAAGTGTTGGAAATCAATTACGCGTGCAATTTGTTCACAAACTAGTCGTGGTGCCTAAGTGCCATTTTAGCAACTGTTTAACGTCAAATTCGTAAGCCAGACTTTTAAATTATTGTTTATAGCTCATTTATTGCATAAATTAACCATGTCATTTCTCAATTCTACAATACAACACAGAACTGAGAAATGGTTAATTTGCGCAATAAATGAGCTTTTAAGGAATAATTTCTAAAATATCAGACAGTCCGGCCTAAACATTTGACTTTACTGGTTTGAATTAACTCAGTTAATTTTTTTCGAAATCCCTGAATTCTAGGATGTGCCACGGCCTCTCTGTCCATTATCGGAAGAACGCTGAGCTCATCGTCAACAAACTCATCACATTTGAGCGCAAATAACATCGGTGAACATCAAACGTGGGAGGAGGAAACGGATTACACCGCAGAACACCACACATCAGACTCGGAATTCTTTCGTATGCCTTTATTTGAAAAAATTGAACGCGGGACGATGCAACAGTTCCACGAAGACGACAATGTCACGGCAGAAAGACCAAAAACGAGTTGTCCTATGTCCGCCCATGCAGAAGACGACCAATTTCCCAGCAAGCCTTTGGTAAGATCCAACACGTACGACATCCTTCCCGTGCTGAATGAGGAAGAACCTTCAGACACCCAAAATGTGCCACCGAGCGGCGCTCTCAACTCTCCAGAAGCGGATGACACCGACGATTTTCGGAGCGCAGATTTCTGTTCAACAGAAGACGATGTCCATCCCGGCATTTTGCTGGCCATCGAAACGCAGCCGCTGGACGACTACATTTACGGTTATTTCCACAGTGACAACAGCTTGCAGAGCGTTTTGGATTTCGCCTCCGAAATGCGCGGTTGCAGTTACGAAGGTTACAGATTAAAGATGGGTGACGTCACCCAACAGCCATTGGACGATTTGTCTCAAACCATTGCAGAGGCCAAGTTAAGGCACAGACATTTATTGCAAATTTATAAAGATGTCGATGAGTGTGATGATATTTTATAGAAGTGAATGGATTGTTTTCATGCACATTTCTATTTTTGATATCAAATTAAAATTGTTTACCAGTCGATTGGAACGACACGAATTAATCATTCATGAATCGGCTGTCATGGGGATTAAGAGTCATTGAAAAACACAAACATCCAGTTGAAGAAATTTCACTAAATACGGAGTACACGCACAACGAACTTGTCAAGTTTGGCTGACAGCAAGCTATAAAGGTATAATTAAAAGTATTTGTATCTGAGATCAGAGACCAGCATGCAGGCAATTATCAGAAAGTTGCATACTGTCATGACACCGTGGCCTATTTATTTCTCATTCCAAAGCAGCAAGTTGTTGACAGACAAAAACGGAAGTAAAAAATTAAGTAATTTGTCGTTAGTCAACCGTTGATGCCTGTCAGATCGATTTAAAAATATTTTGTTGCCATTTCCACAGCAACACGATGGATTACGCCTACCGATTGGAGACGGCAACAAAACACAGAAACGACGCGTGTCAACTGCGAGCGAAATGCAATGTCACTTGGTTTGACCCAGTTGCGTTCAATTTGCAGGAGGAAAACTAGCTCCTTCCCTTTCCAGATTGACAATGTCCACTTTGTACTTGGCTATGGCTTCCTTGGCTTGCTTCAACCTTTCCTTGAGGTCGTTAATTTCATAGCGGATCTTATTTTTTGCCGTAATGATGGCATTCAGCGTTTTTTCCTTCTTTTCTTCGACTATCAACATGAAAGGAATATGATGAGTGACCCTAACTGTACCTACATGCATGAAGCCTGCTCCCCTACGGCAGAATGCAGAAAATGTCATAATTTGATCACTAAATGCTCTTTTGGCCAAGTTATGTAGATTTAATACTGTAATTCTAGAGCATTATATTTTTGGTTACATATTGATGGGACACAAGTGGATCTTTTTGAAGTTAAAAGACACAGCTCCGAATATTACTCTTTTACCTTGTACAATATTTGGAGCATGGGAATTTGGAGCAAACAATGCCGAAATAACCTCTACGGAGGTCTTCGTGTCATAATCAATTTCCGTAGCAATTTCTCCGCTTCGTTCCAATGGCGATCATCAAAGCATGTACTCACAATCAGTTTCGTGTTTATAAGGACCGAGTGTCAGCTGTCGACTGCTAGTCAGAAGCTGTTGCATCATTGGCGATGGATCATGGCAGATCTTGAAAGGTAACGGACGATGGGTTAAAGTAACGTAACTAACGCAGGCTTTTTTTTATGCAATCAGCAATAATGGGACGCATTCGTCATGAAAAATGGACTTACAATTTCGTCATAGAATTCCGAAACCAAATTTTTCTTTCCTAGCATGATATTAGTTTCACTTTGAAACAGTTTTAATATGTGATATAACGTGACCTATTGTAGAGAGGACAAAAATGTTGGCATGAGACGATTCCTAAACTCAGCTGCGAGACACAATTTAAATTTACATACAGGCCTTTCATTCGGGTCGTGAAAATATATTTTGATGACAATTTCAAATTCTCCCCAGCCCGTTTCCGTGACTTCATAAGGAGGTTTCGTAATCACTGATCGGGTAAAAAAATTGACGTGGTCAACATTTTGAAAATCATTGCCAAGTCAAGTTTTAAAAGTAGTCGTGAAAGATCCAAAAGCAAAATCGCCAACCTCTATTTGGATTTGTGTAGCTTTCGTGCAGTTTGAAGTGAATCTTCTTGACATAGGTTGACATATCCTATGATTACATCCGATAAGGCACCATTCGGTTTAAAAACGCTCAGGGAAATTATTGAAAAACCTGACTCACTTCATTTCGGTAAGGCTTAACATAAACCGTCCACTGATGAGTGTGCCCATCCTCCTCGCGCTTTTTACCAAAGTAGCGAGCAACGTTACCATAAACAATTGGCTTAACTACAGAAATGCCCTACAATACAAATGACGTGAATAAGTTCAAGAATTAAATCAATCAACTCTCCTACGTACGCAATGCACACCAAATCCGTAACCCCCCAAAAAACAGCAGGCGAATGCAGATATGGGACGGAAGACAAACAGATGAGCAAACACAATATATTTTTAATATTGCGGTTTAAGAAAATGCGGATGAAAAGAAAAAGCCAAGCCGTGCCAGCAACGTAACAATCACAGAGCTAAAGCGCAGCCAAAAACTACAGTAGCCTGCCGGTGCATGCAATACGAGCTGTTTATGCAAGGTACAAGAAAGGCCTACAGTGGAACTCTGTTATAACGAGCGAATGGATTCTGCAGATTTTTGCGTTAGTCCACGTAATCTTCCCGAGCACACGCCTCGAACATAACGAGCAAACGTTTGCACATACAGTATAAATGTTCCCAAAATTTCGTTTTCCCCGCTCACAGTGGGAAATCCGAGTTTTTAATTTATTCCTAAAACAAACCTCCAAAATCAGCAACCAACTGGTCACAAATTGGCGTTAATTGAATTAGTGTTTATTAATTGCCCAGAGTAAATAATCGATAAACGTCGGTTTCTTGATGCTTGTTATAACCGAGTTGGACTGTACATCTTTGCCAATTCAGCAGTCAAGCACAGATGTGCAGATCATAACTAAGCGCAAAAAATACCCAGTTTTCCTAGGGATTCCACTCTATTTGGTACCCTACAGTCAGCATATTAATGCCATGCAGTG
>JAQIXS010005231.1:0-13118 GCA_034700785.1 Rossiulus vilnensis
TCATCCATGGACGGATCCATGGGGTCCCAGAGGGATTTGCAGTTCATAAGGGGTTAGGGAAGGAATAACTCCTGGTTCCTCCCCTGTTTGTGATCCTCTTAAGAAGCATCACTATCCTTCTCTTCCAAAGGATAGCCTTAAGCTACAAGACATTTAGTTTAGCAATGATGATGGCGTCCACAATAACGCGGTGGAATCAACGGAATAAATAGTGTTGCTGACGTTCCAATCAGAATGTTGTAGAACATGATCTAATAAGTATTATTGTATTATTGTCTCATTTTTTCTAACATTACTGTAAGTGGTAAATCAGACATTTCAAAACCACAGAGAGAGCTAGCTTATCTGTAACGTAAGACATTGAGCTTTGCAGGGAAGCAACCATTTAGTCTCTCCCCTTCGATAGTCAAATGGACGGTCATCAGCAGTGGAATGATTGTGTAACAATTGCACACATGTAACTAGCTAACCTATTGTGAAACTACCGTATTTACTCGAATTTAAGACGCACGTCTTACAGAATAGCTTTCTCAATGGTTTCGATAATTATAATTTGCCACTTCCAGTTAAAAAAGAAAAATATGGCGGCCATCGATTTCGACGTGTTCAGTCATGCTCTACAACTTTATAAATGGAACATTTGCTCTAGAATTACTACATAACGAGATAATTTTCGATAACATTAACGAATTGTTCAAGGTCAATTTAGGTGACACCATCGGATCCCTCTTCTAATAAAATACCACTATCCCATCTACCATATTTACACTTTTGAGCAATTTAAGGAATGCCCACGTTCCGTGAAACACTTTGTATATTACATACATGTATGATGGGTGCATTAATGTGATCACTTGTCTTTGAAACAGGCTAATTGGGCACGAAACCTAGGCCTCGGTGGTGGAATGGTGTGGTCAATTGAAACCGATGACTTCAAAGGGATCTGTGGCCAGAAATATCCTTTAATTTCCGTCATTGCTAACGTAATGAACGGAGGCAGCGTCCCAACGTACACTAAACCACCAGCAGAAGATCACTCTGGAGTCACGACACCACCAGCAACAGCACCCACATCTGCACCTACAACAGCACCAACACCTGCACCACTACAAAGCGAAGGTGGAGAAACAGAGTGCACCACAAGTGGTTATTTCCGTGACCCCCAGGACTGCAGCATCTTTTACCAATGCGTGTCAAACGGAAGTGGTTACACTAAACACAGACAACAATGTTCATCCGGCTTGGTTTTTGACCCATCCATTACAGCTTGCAACTGGCCTTCGTTGGTTAATGGCTGTCAATAACCTCATGAAGGGCTTTTTGACGTTTTGAACAGAAAACTTCGCAAAAAAAAACCCTTTCACGGGCCAACAATTAAGTCAGTTACTAAATATACTTATTTGAACCCTTCAAGTCTAAAATTGCAACTTCCAAATTTTTCCAAGAATATCACAAAATATGCACCTGAGCATTTCAAACGTACGAACGAAATCGCACATCAATCGCATGATTAAGGCCTCCCGAGGCCCCACTGCCACACAACGCATTTATCAGCCGAATATTTTAAAATTGATAGTTTCCTATGAGATTAATATAATGGCCTTAAATTAGGATTTTATGGTTTGATATACTAGTGTAGATAATTAAGTAAAGATAATATTACTATATGCATTTTCTGTTACATTAGTATGTCGTGTTTGTTATTCAATCATATGTAATGCTTCCCATAGAGATCAATAAAGTATCTAGAGCATTAATTTCTGCGCAAGATTCAATTTTCGTTCTCTGTTTCTGCCATCATCACTCAAAGCCTGCACCCAGCAAGGGTTAAGAAATGAGTATCAATGCATGGTTGAAACTCATTTTTAAGAAAATCGAAGATCTCAGCTGTCCTCAAAAGAAAATGAGAAAATTTGAGAAAATGAGAGGCGTTTAGAGAGTGAAGGAATAACCAGAGTAAATGTGTTTCTCCTTGGGGCAGCCGATCTGCTGCTAGCAATTTTGGAAGAAAATAGAGTCCAAATTGAGGATGACCACTTAAGAGAATCTAAGAGAATCATAGAAAATGTTTCTTCGCATACTGATGTCCACGTATATGTTCCTTGTTGAAAAACAATTTATAAGCATATGAGCCCAAAGCCAAGAGGATTTATCGGTGGGAGAAACAAATCAAAGGCATCAGGATTTCGAGATGGATTTGAAGACCACAATATCCAAACTTGAAGAATAATCAATATTCAGATGCAAATTATTACTATGACAGTCGAGATCAGCAAAGCAGCTTACGCCAACTCAACATTCTGCCAATATTAGGACATATCATTGAATTTTGATATGAGTTTAGTGGGTGAAGTTGAAACAGCTCAATATTCCATTGCCTTCTTAAATTTTTAAGCATGCAGATCAATAATTAGTATGAAAGTAGAATCTCAAATATACACGTATAATATAAATAGAATTTTGCAGACAAAAATTCATAAGTAGCTAAATCTTAAAATTATAGGAACAAAATTGTAAGGTCTTGCCTACAAAATTTAGCAATTAAGATTAAGCTAAAGGCGCAGAGTATATGCTCATGAGAATACGTGTATGTATGCTCCATAGAAAGCATTTATTTACTTACAAAAATAAAACTTAGGAAATACCACAAGTCGCTTTTCTAAACTTTAGAATTGGCCGGAAAACATTTGACTTAACTTTTATCAGGAAATTTTCTAATTAGTTCAACATGTGGTGCTATTAGATCTTTGTTTTTCGTCAACATGAGTAATCATTTGGTCTAATTTAATATTAATGCGCCACGAATCGACCTAAGTGATTTAATGTAAGGCTTATTTTCGTGTTTTTTTTAAAGTCACTGCATATTAAATGATTCGCTCTGTTCCTGGGCAATGACGACAATGAAAATGCCAAAGCCAAGCAACATTAATGGATTAAAGACGATTGGATATAAAGCATTTTTAGAACATGGGGTGAGAATTAACATTGATCCCCCTTATGACGTTCTTTCACCTTGATATCACATTGACATAATCTGCAAAAGACAGCGCCAATTAGATATGTCCTATTATTACATAATACAGATTTGACTAACAGAAAAGTATTTAAACTTCAGGACACACCAATGAAGAGCACAGTGATGATGAAGAAAGTCTGACGGAATTTTATATTTAGAAACTTCTCGCTAATTTGACAGCATTCAAACGTAAGTTCGTTTCAATTATTTTAAAATTCGCTTACATCATTTACACTTTGGCTCTATAAAATTATTTGTTCTACGAACATGAGTTGTGTCAAAGTTTGAAACTTAGAAACTTCATTTCACCAAAAACTTATAACCAGATTTTCCATTAAAAATATCGTTTTTGTTTTAAGTTTCAACATTCAAATAATGATGATGTTTACATTTCTTGCTATTTGAAAGTATCTACAAAAATTCAGACAAACTTCCTATGAGTAGTACCAATCAATTATGGTGTAAAATAACATTCCTAATTTTAATTATCTTCATTATTTTCATGGCCAAGTTCAATATATAAGAATTAGTTATATGTATATCATTTTGACCACTTTTCTGCTTGAGACCACTACTCTAAAAATATATTATACCTGTAGAAATAAATGAACAACAAAAACAGCTGAACATTTAACACCATTTGTGCAGCGCTATTTTTTTAAACCAAAAATTATCATTTCTGATAAAATAAAATTAACGCGATGCAGAATTTCGCTTTAATCGGTTTTAGAAACATTGAGTTACTATGCTACTTTTATACGCCTTTGTGAATCCTCACAAAGAGAAAAATACTATTAATTTCCAAATTATTTGTTTTAACGTAGCTAATATTTTGAAGTTTTAAACATTTTAGATAGGACTGAACAGACAATTAAATGAGCAGTGCCCTGCTTCTCCTGTGCACTGGACTCCTTTCAGTTGCAGCAGTTGCTCAAGCAGGTACAAATTTCCTATTGTCTTTCAATAACAATGTGATTTCAAGCCAGAACTATTTACGAACAATTCAATTTCGACTTCAGGAAATGTGGTTTGTTACTACGGTAGCTGGGCCGCGTACAGATGGGGAAATGGAAAATGTGATATTTCGGATATAGACCCCAACCTTTGCACGGTGCTTATCTACAGTTTCGCAGGCCTGGATGCAACAACCAACTCCATCATTTCATTGGACCCTTATATTGACCAAAGTAAGTAAAACGTCAAATATTTTCTAATCTTAAGACTAGATTTCCCACCACTTACAGATACAAACTTGTAGTGTGAAAAGTTTTCAAACAAATTTTAAAAACTACAATTTACAATAACTAAATCCTGTGATAACCCTTATTTCATATTACTGACATGAAATAAGAAAAAAATCAATAAATATGTCATTACTTATAGCGAATTTCCAATTTTAAAATACTGAAATCATGCCAAATCTCACCCAATTGCAGCTGGTTACACGAACTTCAACAAACTCCGTCTACAAAATCCATCCCTGAAAACCTTAATCGCAATTGGAGGATGGAATGAAGGAACTTACAAATATTCCGTAATGGCATCCAGCAGCACAACTCGTAAAACGTTTATTAACTCCGTGATTAGTTTCTTAGGGACGCACGGATTCGACGGTATGGATCTCGATTGGGAATGTGAGTTAGTTTTATCTTTTATAATATTACATTTGTCATCAGCCGATTACTCAACCGTTGCTCACTAACGTTTTCATTATTCAAAGATCCATATGCTTCAGACAAGGCAAATTACGCCCTACTTATCAAGGTAAAGAAAGTTTTTTTTCCATAGGTATGCACTTGTTTTAGTTGGCAATTAACTCACAATATCGAATTATTTTAGGAACTAAGGACAGAATTTAATAAATATGGCTATATTTTGAGTGCAGCAGTTGGGGCTGGCGCTGCTGTAGTGGAAGCAGGCTATGATGTACCGGCATTGTCAGAGTAAGATATAAGCAGCAATCATAATTATAGATCTTGAAAGTAGCAGAAAATAAAATTTGCAAAAAAAATAAGTTATCAATTCGGAAAATAGCTAACTTTCTGAAATGTTTTCGATTTTGTTAGTTTGGTGTTAGAAAAATAATTTTGTTTATTTTTCGAATGACGTTACTTAATCAACGTGCTTGCATTGTACACTGCATTTTAATAAAATGTGCAATCGTTCGCAGATATCTTCACTTTATTAACGTTATGGCGTACGATTACCACTCAGGCTGGGAAGGAAAAACTGGTTTCAACGCCCCATTATATTGTCGACCTGACGAATCTCCTAACGAAAAACTTCTGAATTTGGTAACTAAACTGATAGTTTTCTATAATGAGACAACAGTCCTTAGAATAATAAAACTTTAATGCAATACCTTAGGAATCGTAATGTTCATGAAAACATTCTTTGAAGTTGAATCGAAAGGTGACCACCATGAAGCAAATTCTCACTACCACAATTTTTGCTTCAAATAGTTATTATAATTGCTAATTTTATTTGTAACAGTTTAGAATTGGTCGCCCGCTAGAACCTGAGCTCTTTTTTATAACTTGAAAATTATAAACATTTTAAATTTTGAAATTTATCCGTGTTGCATTGTTGTCACAACTATTTTTTTCATTGTTTAAGTTTGTAAGTTGAATTTTTAAACTTATTTAGTTTCTTTATAAATAAACTGGACATTTTGGAATTACTGGGAACCAGAAAGAACTGAGACCCAGTGGGCAACGTAGTCTACATGCACACTGGGAAAAATAAATATAGCAATTATAATCACTACATTTATGTACAACAACATACAACAAACAATAACAAACAACAACAACACAACACAATACAAACAAGTATTGGGGAAGTGTTGTTTTTTGCATGGTGGACATCCTTTTGGGTCAACCTTAAACTAAAAAGATGACCGAAAAAACAATGTTTATATTTCATTAACAACTACTATTGTTTCTCTGCTACATAGAATGCAACCATCCACAATTACATTGCCAAAGGAGCTGACCCTGCCAAGTTAAATTTAGGAATGCCCACTTATGGACAATCGTACACGTTGACCAACCCAAGCCAGACCGACGTCTATTCCCCTGCCGGTCCTGGGCGCCCAGGACCCTATACCCAACAGGGTGGCATTTTGGGCTACAATGAGGTAAGAATTAAATTCAGGTGTAGATGGTTGATGGATTACACCCCTTACCACAAAATCGACATGAAATATCCTTGCTGACAGCAGGGTACTGAATTGAATTGAAACACTTATGCAAAAAAACAAACTGATTGTTATGCTTCCTGTAAATACAGATTTGCGAGAAATTTCTGACAGAAACCTGGACAGTGGTCAGAGAGATTTACTATCAAGCCCCCTATGCTTACTTGGGCGACCAATGGGTTGGTTATGATGATGTACAAAGCATCGGAATTAAGGTAGGTTGAAGAACGGTTTCACATTATAGGAATTAGTCGTGTGCAAGGTCTTGTAAAATAACTGATGTCATCAAAGTTTGGTGATAACAACCTTACATAAGGTTTGGATGGGAACTCCTCAGCAGTTCTAAATCTATACTACACTTTTTGTAACTATTTTGTTGCACTGAGATTGGCACGCATTTCCTCTTTGCAATGATTCTGCAATAAAGAAACACTAAGTACAATCATAAAATTGCTTTTGAGAGCAACTACTCCCTATCTCTAGTAACGATCACGATGTGGGATACAACATTCATTGTGATGAGAAAGTACTTGGAAAAACTTTCGTCAGAACACAATAACTAGACATTTGCTTCAAACACTTATTATAATGTGGAGAGCTGCTCGTCCACTAGGTTCTCAGCTTTGGCTCATAATTTCAAAATACCCCGTTTATTTATACCAAAATTAAGAAACTTGAAAAATCCGCCGAAAAAATTCAAATGAGGTTGCCATGCAGGAAGGCCCCGTTTTAGGAGGTCGCATAACGGTTTTTTTTTCAAATTTCTACATTTTTGTATAAATAAACGAGACATTTTGATGTCATAAACCAAAGCTGAAACTAGTATACGAGCAATTCTGTATCGGCAAAACTAAATTAGCAATTATAATAAGTACTTGAAAAAAAAAAATGTGCCAGTAATATTTTTGCATGATGGGCATGCTTTTAGCTCATCCTTAAAAGGTGTGGAAAAAAGTCTACCATTGGAGATTCTAGTGATCTAAATGCTTCTACCACTTATTAATGTTAGAAAACACCAGGTTTCATTATTCTTCGCCGTATAATGAAACATCGGCTGTAAAATGAAACTGAAAAAACAAAAATGTTATGGCGAATTATCTTTATGACCATCGTGTTTATTCATGCAATTATTTGTTCATGAAACAGGCTAATTGGGCTCGAAACCTAGGTCTTGGTGGTGGAATGGTGTGGTCAATTGAGACCGACGACTTCAAAGGGGTCTGCGGCCAAAAATATCCTTTAATTTCCGTCATTGCTGATGTAATGAAAGGAGGCAGCATCCCAACGTATACTCCAGACACAACAGAAGCCTCTTCTGAAATCACCACACCGACATCTGCACCCACATCAGCACCGACTCCAGCACCTGCACCCACATCAGCACCGACTCCAGCACCTGCACCAACACCTAGCGAAGGTGGACAAACGGAGTGCACTACAAGTGGTTACTTCCGAGACCCACAGGACTGCAACGTCTTCTACCAATGCGTGCCAAAGGGAAGTGGCTACACTAAATACAGACAACAATGTTCATCTGGCCTGGCCTTTGATCCATCTACCACTGCTTGCGACTGGCCTTGGTTGGTTAATGGATGTTAATAACCTCATGAAGTGCTTTTTGACGTTTTAAACAGAAAACTTCGCAAAAAAAACCCTTTCACGGGCCAACAAGTAAGGAAAAGATGCAGCATCCTAAGCAAGGCTCCAACTACAACAGATGTCTTCTCTGAAATCACCACACCACCACCAGCACCTACATCAACTGAAGTAGATAACCGACAGTGTACGGAGTTTGGTTAGATGCTAGACCTTCAGAACCCATGTGAACTTTATATCCAATGCCAAGCAACCACAACCGCTTACATCAAATACAGACGTCAATGTCCACCTGGCACGACATTTGATCCATCTCTTGTAATGTGCACCTTACCATCCATTGGTCCATGGTATAGAAGTTATAAAAAGGAAATATTGAAAATTTAAACTTTGCTGCCATAAAATTCAATCAATCATGAAATAAATGCCTATTAAAATTGGGTATTTACTTCTCACCAATTCAAACTTGTCGCTTTAAAACTTTTTAATATCACAGAATTTCCTACTGATACATAAACAATTGCACACAGCAATCACAGATAAGAAAGGCTTTCGAGGCCTCACTGCTAGCTAAATGTTATTTTTATTAAATATGGGAACAGTTTCCTATGAAATTAATACAACATTAACTTAAGCCTCAGATGTTATTCGATTGTATAGAGCTAATTATGTGAAGATATACATAATAATGGTATGTAATTGTCCCCACTTCCCATAATGACCCTAAATAAGTGTAGATTAATAAAATACATATAGACATACTGTTTTGCTTATTGTACAACAAAATTTACTGTCATAGGATTTATTGATACTCCAGCCCCCTACATTAACAACGGCCTGCACCCAGTGGCATAGTCAGGCTTCGAATATGGGGTTTAGTGAAGCATGTAGCATTTGACATTGTTTTACGTATTTGTAATTGTGTAAAAACTGGCACAAAATTGTCATTGGTACTTCCTAAAAATTTTTAAGGAAATTCAGGCAAGTGAACAATATTTTCTAAAGATTTCTTTTGGCATTTTCTTTTTTTAATATCAAATGTTCGCCAGTTTTCTATCAAAGTCTAAGAAAGAAGGCGATAACGTCACAGCTTGTTTTGGTTCCCTATATTTTAAGAGAAAAAATTGAAGTATCAATAGGAAGTAAATGAACCAGTCAGAATATCCGACTTATTGTTCAAAGTCATGTTCCACGAATGCAAGGTGGAGTCAGCTTTTTAAGACAAAAGGCAACGTTGCACTTTTTAGCCTTATAAAATCTGATCACTTGTATAATATTAAACTTTCTTTGCATACATATTCAAATGCAAAATGCAAGAGGGTCAATTTTTAAAGTCTCATAATTTAATAAAGGAACATTACTTGTTAGTATCATGTGACAATCAACTACAGGTAACTTAAGCGATTCCATAGTGAAATTAATCAGAAGGATATCCATAAAGGAGTTATAAAAATTAATGGGGAAGCCAAGTCTAGTAAGCAATAATCAAACCAACAGAATTCAAAGCATAAAGAACAGGCCATCACAAATGTTTACTATAAGCTTATATGTGTAGAAGTCCTCACTGAGTACTCAAAACTAGAGCAAACTTCTAAGCAACGGACCAAAACTTTTCCAGGAAAGATGCCTTAAAATGCAATGAAAAGTGCATATCTCATTATGATATTTCTTTCATAACGTTGCAGCACTTAAGACTTCACATCATAAGAATTATGTTAGCAAAGACCATGCATAATTGTGATGGCACTCACAAACTGACATAATTTAGCATTAAATTGCAAACTCCCACAGTAAAAACTTTACTTAACAACCAACGAATAAATGCGAAGTGTTGCTATTGTTATCTGCATTGTTCTTTGGCGATTGATGCCAAAAGTCAATCTAAACGTGATATTTTAATTGTATGTTTCACTGAAAATAATTGTTGTCCATTTCTGCAGCGAGAATGTGGTGCTAACTGTCCCTGTCCCAACATAGGTCTATTGAACTCAAAATCAATTCCCAGGTAATATACACATATATACTGCATCTACTCTAAATGAAAATGGAAATTTTTTAAAGAATTGAAATTAGAAGAATGACAAGACGTTTACAAACAATTTATTGACAGAAGACACAGTTATATATGAGAGAAGTAAAAGTTAAAATACTTAAGAAACTTACATTCACTTTAAAAGCCATGAACTCAACTCCAGGTGGGATTTCTTCTTTGCACAAGGTAGCCATTAAGCTATCTCAAGTTTTGGTTTACTTTCGACGACATCGTCGCAATATTTTTCAGATTTTCTTTTGAGAGCAGTTTTTTGACGATTTTTACTTGGCAGTGTATCCGCAGTATCAGGGAGTGTCCATTCAATAAAACTTCTTCCTTTACTTTCTTCCTGAGTAGTAGCCATGAACGTTGGATCACATTGCTTGGAATATTCACCAATTGTAACACCCAAACATTTGCACAAATGTTCCATTACGACGTCTACGTAAGAATGTATTATAATATCGGCCCGATTGTCCTGCAACGAAACAACAATACTCTAGAATGCAGAAATGAGAAATCTAACATTGTTTACAAAACGTACAGTATTTGGCAATTTATCAACGAATTTAGCGGAATTTCACTCAATTAAACTAGCAATTTCAAAAAGCATAACGTTGCTACATACATGTTTAGTAGGTTGTAAATTGCAGATGGCAAATTTTCCCTTGTTTTTCTTCGCATATAATGGTAAATTTCCACTAGGGATAATTTGTAAAGTAGATCCTAAACAGAGACTTAAATCAGCTTGCCTATAGAAATATAAAAGGCAAGTGGAATTTATTAGTGTTCAATTTAACTTTTACACTGCATTATCTATTAACTATCTGACCGACAATAATTACCAGGTAATTACCTTGAATGTAGAGTGGCGGATTCCAAATCTTTGTACGGCAATTCTGCTTCCCAATCTAAAATGGTGTCGTGCAGTTTTCCTCGGCATGCTCGGCCACCTGGTTTGCTCACTGGACATGGTTTATTTAAACACTTTTGGCCAACGGTTGGTGCAGACCGTGAACGAACAAACTGCCTTGAAAGCAAAAAATATTCTCAAATGTATTTTTAAAACGCAACAAATCCGATTAACTCCGACACGAACAAACAAAAATCAAGGACAAGCTCCGGCCACCTCGATAGACATACCACACCGAATAAAAGATCACCTTTGCCCATTTAGCTTAAAATAATTAAAAATCGCGTTTTTTCTCCATCTGTGGGCGGAGTTTGACCCATAAGGGCAAAGTCTAACGAGTTTTTGTTGTTAGTGTCAGAATAACTTGGATGGGGCATTAAGGTTTGTAATAATAATTTGTATGCACATTTAAAATGAAAACCAATCGTGAGAAATTCAAACGCTTGGAATTTGTTTAGCGCCAAAATGTCTGTACATCAGGGATGTATTGAACAATTAAGTTCTTTGGAAGTTAGCCAATTGTTTAGTGGGCATTGTTCTGATTGCCTTATTTTCCATATTTGCATATCTGGCATTGTATGTGACAGACATTTACCAGGGGTTACAGTGTGTACTTGTTGTACATGGTAAATGTCAGTATACATGTAGATAGATTAATGCAGAATAGTAAAAGATCAAAATACCCAAGTTACCTTTCACAGTGAGCACACTGCTCAACGAACATGTTGCCATGCAATTCCGATAAACAGGATCGTGGAAATCCTGACTTCAAGTGCAATCCATCCACATTTTGAGTAACAATGTGATGCACAAATCCGCTTTTATGAAGAGCAATTAAGGCCATGTGAGTTTTGGTAGGCTGTGCCTCGTCAAATGAAATATTCATGTTTGGTTTCTGACCTTTGCTCTCTAAAGTCCAAACACCACTAGGACCTCTAAATAGCAAGACAAGATTACCATTAGTCAAAATGTTTTTTTAATAACGTGCGCATTATCACAAAAAATTATCAATTTTCACCGGAAGTCAGGAATTCCAGCAGAAGTGCTTATTCCTGCACCAGTGTGGACAACAACATGCTTTGCATTTTTTATCCATTCAGCAAGTTCCTTAGTTTTCTCTTGCACAGTTGCCTCACTATCAAACACCTAAAATAAAACAGTTAATAAGTATAAAGCGATAAATATGCAACGTAATAAGCGTCGTTGATGAAAGGTATTTACTTCGCAGAAAAACGTTAATTTTAAGTCTGTGGCGCAATTATCAGACGCAGATTTTGTTGCACAGTCAATAGCAGTAAACAAAAAAATAATTTTGCATAAATCAGATTTTGATAAAAAGTAATACTATAGTACCCAATAAGCTAGTAGCATACAGTATCAGCTAGTACTTATAAAAATAATGAAGCACAATATATATGAGTTGCATAGGAAATTTAAATACCCAAAGTTATGTGTACAGTAAGTGTCTCAAGATAATAAACTCACCAGATTTTGAGTAGTTTCGTTTGAAAAATACTATTGTGATTCAGTAAGATTTTCTGTACATGAAATACCAGTAACACCGGTCGTCAAGCATTTAAGGCCTCAAAAACTGCATGCCACTATTTGAATATTTTACACATCACATTACCACTCAAAATTCATAAGTATGCTACCAAGACAAGGTCTTATTTTACATTACTTAAATAACAGACCCAGATGCTGGTTGGCAAAGGAACTACTACATGTACAGGTGTACCTCCACAGTTGACACTACATGTCAGCTATACAGTAGTTCTTCTGTTGTGAATCGATCGAATGCGTGACATTTCTGGACACCTCTTACCTCTGCAAGTCCACATTTTCCTTTATGTTGATATGGGGACAATCCATCCGCGTAATTGCACGACATTGTATTTAAAAATGTAATATTTTCCCCCCTTCTAATTTATGACCCCTAACATAGCTGCCATGTTGCTACTCGTGACTTTAATTCGTGAAGCAAAGCATGACGGGTATTTGAGAAAAGCCCCATACTCTCAAACATCGGTATTTTTAGATTATTCCATACATAAATTTGCTTAATATATTTGAATAATTTCTATGCCTAAGCCATATTTGGCAACCTTTACAATCAACAAAATCACTGGCATTTCAAACATCCAAATTTTATTACGCAACTGGCATTGAGGTTAGAGCCATTACCTGGAGGCTATGTTAGAGCATTTGACGGGTGAAGCTGTTTTGAAAGCTGACATATTTGGGCTCGTCGATTATAGTTGATGCATTTTTTTGAATATATTTATTGGCGGGTTTTCAACTCTTCATTTTCAATCACATTTACGAAATCAGAATAAATTTACAATAAATAAATAATTTCAGT
>JAQIXS010005232.1:0-13112 GCA_034700785.1 Rossiulus vilnensis
GATATCATTAAGCATACTGATATTATTAATTCAAAAAAACACTATAATACTGATATTATAAAGCATACTGATATTATTAATTCAAAAAAACACTATAATACTGATATCATTAAGCATACTGATATTATTAATTCAAAAAACACTATAATACTGATATCATTAAGCATACCGATATTATTAATTCAAAAAAACACTATAATACTGATATCATTAAGCATACTGATATTATTAATTCAAAAAAACACTGTAATACTGATATCATTAAGCATACTGATATTATTAATTAAAAAAAAACACTATAATACTGATATCATAAAGCATACTGATATTATTAATTCAAAAAAAACACTATAATACTGATATCATAAAGCATACTGATATTATTAATTAAAAAAAAACACTATAATACTGATATCATAAAGCATACTGATATTATTAATTCAAAAAAAAAACACTATAATACTGATATCATTAAGCATACTGATATTATTAATTCAAAAAAACTATAATACTGATATCATTAAGCATACCGATAGCAGTCCCAAAAACCCCTAAAATGCTAAATTATTTTTAAAATATATTATCCATATATTGAGAATATTTTTAGAACATATATATTCTGCAAGTATTCTCAATCTACATGCATATATGTATTTCCATATGTTTTTTTTTAATTTTTTAAAATGTTTTTTATTATTAATTTTTATTATTCGTAACACATGTTACTTCCGTATTAAAAATCCAAAACGGTTCATTCGGGGCGGCTCCTGGAATTTTTATGTCGTAAAAATTTTCTTGGTACGGCCAAAAACAAACACCGATTAAAAAGGCACGTGGGAGGTCCCCCTCTTCCCGTTTTTGTTTTTGTTTTTTGTTTTTCTTATTTTCATTGTTTATCGATTAAAGAAGGAATCCAAGGATGCGAATAAAATTTCGCCGTTTCGTAAAACGAAATGACCGTGAGAGGTCAAGGCGACCGCAGCTGCTTTTGCTTCGATACTACGGCCCTGGGGTTTCAATTTTGGGCTCGGTTTTAAACTAAAGAAACCTTGAAAAATTCCCGTCGTCCGATTAGTTTTTTAATTTTAGCGAAATTAATTGGGAGGGGGGAGGGGGTGGGGGTGAATTTTAAGGCGTTCACTTCCGCCCAATTTAGGACCTCTTTTGTCTTCCGGGCTGAGCGTCCGAGGCCTTGGTAACGTTATTACTTCCCGAAATAATGATGGTAATAAAATTATGATGACGTGTGTGGAAAGAGAGAGCGAGCGCCATCTGTGGTTTCTCCGTCCACGAATAAACCACTTGGTATCGGTATAAAATCATACTGATATTACTATACGCTGGATTAATGGTTTTTGGGACTGCTGATTTCAGTATCAGCTGATAACAGTGGTTTTTTGGGACTATCGATATCAGTATGGTGTGTGACATTAGTATTACAGTGGTTTTTGGGATTACTAATATCAGTATGCTTAGTGATATTAGTATTTTAATGGTTTTTGGGATTACTAATATCAGTATGCTAAGTGGTGTCAGTATTATAGTGGATTTTGAGCCTGCTCATATATCAGTATTGTAGTAGTTTTTGAGATTACTGACATCGGTATGCTTAGTGATGTCAATACATTTTTTTACAAATAAATGATCAGTATATTTTTATGCTACTGATTGCACTGATCTTTTCACCGGGGTGACGTCGCTCTCGCCTCACAAATGGGCACTCAGCATCCGAGTCACGTGATTGGTTCTAGGCCCTGGGGCAGGGGGATAAAGCAGCGCCATCTATCCGCAGTTTCACGTAACAAAAAAACACTAGAGGCATTTTTTCCTAGCATTTTGTTATCCGGTCGCATTACTTTCGTCGAAATTGGACCGATTTTAACGTCGTCCCAATATATTTATATGTATTGGTTTTTTTTGGGGGGAAGGGGGAACGTATAGAGAGGTATTCTCGAATTTCAGGCCGTACCAAAAAAAAAAAAAAACCCACTCGGGTTTTGGTAGTTTCGTCTTTCTTACAAATAAATGATCGTAATCTAATATATTTATCCAGAAAGACCCCCCCAAGATTAAATTGCGGTCCTCCGAGACGCACTGCCATTTATTTCCTCAAAATGCATTCAATCTTTCGGCCAAACAAGGCTCGCTGCTTAACCCCGGTTTCAAACTCTTTTCCTTTTTTTTTTCTTTTTAAAATCCTTATAAAAAAAATCCTGCTGAGAGACGTTTTTATAAGGAAAAAAAAAACAACCGTAAAATTTGCTCATTTCTAGAGAATTTATCGTCGCCCATTAAGAAAATTCACTCAAGTCGAGCGTAAAATGTTTTGCCCCCCTTTTTCGCACTTGTTTTTATCTGCTTTCCATTTGCGGCCCCTTTTTTTTATTATTTTGAAGAAAAAAAAATATAAAAAATATAAAAAAAGAGCTTTCATCATCTGTCGCTAGAGGTCGCCCGACCCCCCCCTCGCATCCCTCGCGAAAATGACCTTCAAACTGTTCGGTGAAGGTCAAAGCTACAAAAACCTGGACAGTACACACACACGCACCGCTCTTTATACGGCATTTTTATGACCGTGTTTCGTTTTACGGCCTGTTTAGTTACGCGTCCAAAAATCGAGAAACCTGATGTTTTTCTAAACACAAATTCCTGAAAAAAACAGTGGTTAAAGAGCATTTAGGTCACTAGAATCTTCATTGGTCATCTATATAATAATAATAATAAATAATAAAAACTATATAATAATAATAACAATGAAATAGTTTCATGGTGTAACCCTCGATAATTCGTCTGCTAGGTTGATGTGAATTTACCATTTTAAGAGCTAATTTCAACTAAGGTCCAGTTACAGCCCTAAGTATCTTCATTTTTTTCTATTTTTGGTTTAGCTTCTTTTAAAAACTTTGTAATGGGATATCAGTTTAAAACTTTATATATAAAATTTTAAATTTCACATCTTTTAGCCTGAGAGAATTTACAATTTAATAAAAATCCAGGCCGTATAGTGAGGCATAATTGTAGCCAAGTTTGATTTTTAAATGACATTTGTAACGTATCCTATCATGTAATAGGATGCACGTTTGCACGAACATGTTTCGTTATACGGCATTTCGATTTGTAACCAGGGAACCTATCCAGGCCGTAAAGTGAGGGTACGATTGTAGTGAATATTTCTTTTGCACACTTGGAACGTATTCTATGTAATAGGATACATGTTCTCGCGTATGTGTTTCGTTATACGGCATCTCGCTTTACAACCAGGGAACCTATCCAGGCCGTAAAGTGAGGTACGATTGTAGTGATTGAAGATTTCTTTTGCACATTTGGAACGTATTCTATCTAATAGGATACGTGTTTCGTTATACGGCATTTCGATTTGTAACCAGGGAACCTATCCAGGCCGTAAAGTGAGGTACGATTGTAGTGAAGATTTCTTTTGTACATTTGGAACGTATTCTATGTAATAGGATACGTGTTTCGTTATACGGCATCTCGATTTACAGCCAACTTCTCAGGAACTAACTTATCCAGGCCGTAAAGTGAGGGGGGGGGGGTACGATTGTAGTGAAAATTTATTTTGGCACGTGTAACATCGTTTCGTTATACGGCATTTCGATTTGCGACCAGGGAACTTATCCAGGCCGTAAAGCGAAGTTAAGTTTGACTTTTTTTTTTTTCAATTCCGGCTTCGTTCATATCTTTTTCTTGTGTTTTTTCCCCAAGCAATTTCCGGTATCGATCAAAAAAGCCATCTTTAAATAAAACAAACACGTACAACAATCTTATTCGTTTTAATTCAATAACGGAGTAGTGTGTGTTTGTGTTCGGGTTTAGGGAATAAAAGTCATATTATAATAACGATCGATTAAAAACGTCGATTAAACGTCGTGCAACACGTACTTGTTAAGAAAACAATAAAAACGGAAATTAACACGAAACATTTAAAACCCTTTTCGTGTTTTCGTCCCCCTCACATTCACTTCCTCCCCCGCAATCTTGTGTTCAATTCAAATATTTGTTCTTTTCTATTGTTTATTTGCATTGTTTTTTTTAAATATTTTTATATCAATCGCCGAATAAAAGAATCCCCCTCTCCTCCGAATGCAAAGTCTGGCCAGAGGAAAATTGCAGACTGAAAACAAACATTTCATCAAAAGGGGTTTTCATTTTTTTAACGATCGAAGACGATAATACTAGGCGATGACGAATGAGATTTGTTTGTTTGTTTGTTTATCCTACTTTTGGTTACTTGTGTTATTTCGAAATCTTCTCCCCTCGGGGCACCCTGTAGATTTGGATTTCTTTTAATGCCCTGGAGAAAAGATCGGCATGTGATTTTTTTTACTGATATCAGTATAACCTTAGTGATATCAGTACGGTTTTACACCGATATCACTACATAAAAACTGGGTTTTAGGATTGCTGATATCAGTATGGTTAGTGATATCAGTACATTTTTTTAATATTAATATCAGTATATGTGTAGGCCTACTGATATCTACTGTATTGATTATACTGATCGTTCCACCGGGGTAGACAATTTAACCTATTGCCCTGGAAGAAAGATCAGTATGTGATTCTTTATTGATATCAGTACGATTCTATGCTGATATCACTATATATACTGTTTTTGGGACTGCTGATATAATTATCATAGTGGTTTTTGGGACCACTAATATCAGTATGCTTAGTGAGATCAGTATCAGTATAACCTTAGTGATATCTGTACGGTTTTACACCGATATCACTACATATATACTGGGTTTTAGGATTGCTGATATCAGTATGGTTACCCATAGGTTAAACCATAGGTTTTTGTGACGACTAATATCAGTATGCTTAGTTACAGTGTATATCAGTATAATGGTGATTTTATAATCACCATTATGATATCCATGGTGATATCAGTATTACAGATTATTGTGACTACCAATATGAGTATGCTGAATGATATCAGTATTATAGTGGTTTTTGTGACTACTAATATCAGTATGCTCAATGATATCGCTACATTTGTGTACTAATATCAGTGTATGGTCAGTATATTTGTGCAGATATCTGCTGTACTGATCATACTGATATCTTTCCACCACTAGAGGCGCCATCTTTCGTTCAAACTTTCGTCATAATATACGATTTCCGAGTGCAGCGCTCTTCAACGTGCTTTTTAATTACTTCCAAATGACTAATTACGCGAAACATTAAATTACCCTTCAAGAGGATTTGATGCGGAGTTGGGGCCTTTCGCCAGACGAATACGGTTATTAAATATTTCTCGAAAGAGGGAAGATTTTAAGCTCTTCCAATCCCTCATCAAAATAAACTCCTCGTTAAGTCTTACATTTTAGCGTTAAAATATAAATACGCGAAATTACCGGAGGAGTTTTGCGAAGCTGCGAACATTTCGCATTTTGTTACCAAATTTTATTTTAAAACCCAGGGTAGCAAACATGTATTGAAAGTTCTAAAAAGTCCATAATGTCCAAAAAACGTACTAAACATGCGTTCAAGACGTCATAATTGTCCAAAATGAAGTACTAAATATTCTTTAAAAAACGTCCTAAATGTTAAAAAAAATACTAAAGATTCCTCAAAAAAAAAACGTCCTACATATCCTAAAAGGTACCAAACATTCTTTCAAAACGTCCTAAATGTCCTAAAAGCACTTAAAATGCTTTCAAAAAGTGCTCCATGTCCAAAAATGTACTCACCATTCTTTAAAAAAGTCCTAGATGTCCTAAAAGATACTAAGCATCCTTTAAACAAGTCCTAAATATGCTTTAAAACGTACTAAATCTGTTTAACAATTTAACATGGGAACCGTTATAATTGTTTCGAATTATTGCATACTCCGTGCAGAAGTTGCCTCGTGGAAAGATCAGTGTAATCAGTACAGTAGATATCAGTAGACAAATAAACTGATATTAGTAAAACACGTAGTGACATCACTAACCATACTGATATCAGTAGTCCCAAAACCCGGTGTGTGTGTGTATACAGTATATATAGTGATATCAGTATAAAATCATATTGATATCAATGAGGTCATGCTGATATCGGTAGAGAATCATAATGACGTCTGTAGAGAATCACGTACCGATCTTATCTCCTGGAAGAATGATCGAAGGTTGGAGATGAAAATGTGGATGGATATTCGGAGCGACCCTCGCTCCTTCCGCTTCTTATTAGGCTGATGGCCGGAGCGCTCTTCAGGTGTGACTCCTTTAATTCTCTTTATCGCCGCTCAACACGGCTCTCCGAGTTCGGCGTTAATCAAGAATGGCGGTAAAAATTCGGGCGTAAATCGATAATCGTTAATCTTTTTCGCCACGCCAACCTCGACGACGATTCGTCGTAATTCAAACTCGGAGGAATTGAGAAATATTGCGCCTGGGATTAACGCTCTTGGATTAAGAGAGAGGCGTGCGGGGAGAGGGCCGCCCTTCTTACTCACCTAAATATGATGACGATTGGGGATTAGGATAAAACCCGAGCTTCGTCGTCGACGTCCCCTTAATTGGCACTCGCCGAAAGAAAACCTTCGCGCACCATTATTAATAAGCTGATGGATTTAACGGTATCGACGGATTTGGCGTTTTCAGCGAAAAGGCGAACAGCCTAGCGCGGGCCGCCATCTTGTTCGAAAATTTGAATTCGAATTCCAATTCGTGGAACGCCGCGTTCTCTCGGTAACCATGGTTACGTTCCGCGGTTCCCTAGCAACGCGTCCACGTGCGTTCGTTAGTTACGGGGCTCGTGCGGACCTGGAAAGTCAGGGAAAATTACAGTTTTTATTTGCTAGAAAATCGGGGAAAGCCAGCGAGAATCCTAATGAAAATGCAAATTGGCAAATGCCATTGAAAGGTGCTCTGAGCACTGAAAGGCATCATTTTTTTCTACCTAGGTTCTATAAAAAAAACAAAGTAGACCTCGATTAGCAGTACTTTATAAAACCCGCGTTATATTCGAAATGTAGCCCAAAATCCACGATCATGAACTAGTTTTGGGGGGCATATTTTCGCCCTACGGCGTCGTCTTAATAATAACGCCCAATAAATATCACGTTTAAATAATAATCAAAAATTGCCACGCTTAACTAATTAAATTTTAGAAAAAATGTTCGTCAATGTTCTTAAAATGATGCACGGTAATGAAAACGCAATCTAAAATGAACCGATGATAAAACTTAATTAAGGCAGACAAACAAATATTTAAAACCGCTTAGAATTTTTCGAAAAAAAAATCTGTTTTAATTTTAAACGCCTAATAAATATTGTATATGTAGGTGACCCAACAAGTTTTCCACGGAAGTGAATTCCAAACATGTTTGTTTTTGCAACGGAAATTTATTTCCACGAAGTCAGGGGAAATTTACTGTTGGTTGGGGAGAAAGTCAGGGATAGTCAGGGAACCCTGATATAACAAAAGCGTTCGACTCCAACTAGCTTTTGAAGTGATGGTCTTTTCTCTTTCAAATCGGCCGCATATTTCACACATTTTCGGATTTACCGTGGAAGGGGAAGCGGAAGTGAGGGGGGGGGGTGGCTTCGTCACACTCGGAAGCGGAAGGAGAAGGCAGCGCCCTCTCACCACCTGTCGCCATCAATCGCCGTCAAAACGTGATGTTTTCCCACCAGGTGGATCTGGTTTCCGCTCCATTTGCATGGATTTGCAAAGGCAATAAATAACTAAGGGCGTAAGGAGGGATTCCGCTCCGAAAAAAAAAACAAGAAGAAGAGCCCTGCTTGCTCTTCGTATTAAATAATAAATATCCCATTTCGCGGTTGTTTTTATGCACACTAAAAGTGGCGATGAGAGGTTTTTTTTTAAAGTTACGAGACTTTGAGGCTCCCTAACCTAGGTATCAATCTTCGCGTCACGTCAGCGCCACTCAAAATCTCTTCGTTTCATGAATTTTATATATAAAGCACGAGTTACCCATTACCAAAAAACCTCCGTAAAAAACGAAAGGGTTTTTTGCGTGCATGCAAGCGTATGTTTCATGTCGAGGGGCTAACATCTCTTGAAAATCGTGTACACCTGACTTCAAAGATGTCAAAGACTTCAGTGGGACTTCAATCACTTCAGGTTGATATTCAATTCAATGATTTCAATGGGACTTCAAAGACTTCAGTGGCATTATCAGTGGGATGTCAAAGATTTCAGACTTCAGTGGGACTTCAATCACTTCAGGCTAACATTCAATTCAATTATTTAAATGGGACTTCCAAGACTTCAGGCTGACATTCATTTTATCGATTTCAATGGGACTTCAGCAGGATTTGAAATATCAGACTTCAGAAGATGTTAGCCTCTCATTACATGTGCATGCAGGTGTAGATACCTCCCGGACTAAGGGTCGGTTGCCCCATCAGCAGTTAAGCAACCCCCAAGGTCTGTTTAATGTGTTTAACCAAAGCAGGTTAGCAGTTAACCGTGGGTTAACGTTAACCAAGCTAATGCAGGATGTCTGCTAGCCTGAAAAACCCTGCAAAAATCGGGGAAATTTCCACTTGAACCCTGGAATTTTTTCAAGTTTCGTCAACATCCAAATTCCAAAGGACAGCCTTAAGCAGCATTAAATTCGATTTTACAATGATGTCAATGTACGCCCCATTGATGTGGCAATCACCGAATAGTATTGGGTTGATGGATTACACTCCCGCTACCACATGGCATATCACTTGCTGCTAGTAGGGTACCGAGTTGAATTGAAATTGAATTGAATCGTGTATCGCAATCATGCGCTGTCATCGTATATTGGGTCTGGGAAGAGTCGAGGCCCCGAGTCCTGGAGAAGTCGGGGGATTTTAATTTTTATTTCTTTGGGGGGAACCCTTAAGAACGTTCACCTACCTTAATTCGGCGTGCCCCGAAGGCGAAATTAACGTAATACTTAGTCTTATTCAGGTCCTCCTCATCCGTGTCTGGACGCTGGTCAACTTGGTCAAGCGCGGGCCGAAGTTCGTTCTAGAACCACGGTTGTTCTAGAACACCCGCGGTCTAGAACTCCGTGCGCGCGCGCGAGCGCGAGCAAAAACCCCCGGTGCATCACGGGAAATTCGAACGGCAGATCGTTCGAAATTTTTTTTAAAAATTCGTTCGTTCTATTTTCCCGGTGCGATGATCTATCTTGGTAGATTGAAAAATCGTTTTATTTTCCCAGTTTTAATTTCAAGTTTTTGTTTGTTTTTCTCCACCCCCTGCGCTAAACGAAGACTCGAGTCCGCGGATGTAACCGTCGAGGGAGAGAAACTCGTTTCTCTAGTCATGTTTTTCGTTCCAGGTGAAACGTACGGTCGGGTTTGTAGTTAGGCCTAATTCCGAATTTGCTGAATTGCTCTCTGGCTCTTCCTCTTTCTATCCAACTGCCATGCAAAACTGTTGTTGGCCTTTTTTCAAATATTTGCTCTTTCGGTTCTTCATCTCTCTCTCTCTTCCTCAACGACGTTAAACATTATTTTCTCTATTGGCTTTTTTTCTCTCGTTTTTCCCATCCCCGGCGTGTTTAGGCATACGAGTAGCTGATTAAGCGCCGCCCGTCGGACGCGATACAAGCCAAGAGGAGAGGAAGGCACTCTGGAAAAATTGCGGCGAAGGAGTTTTATGGAAATTCGGCCCCGAATTTAATACTCGAAAAGTGAAGGCTCTATCTCTCTCTCTCTCCCCACCATTTGAATAAAACGTGTACACGTTGTGCAGGTTGGCTTTCTCTCTACGTCCAGGTCTCTCTTGTCTGTCTAACACTCCACTGTTTTCAGGTTAAACTCTGGATTTAAAACCTTAAATAGGAGAGCTATGGGTTCAGTGGATGCGATTGGAAGCTCACTGGAGAGGCATTTCCTTATAATGCCGTTATGTGTATCTGTGCTCGTTGTTTGAAGGGTGCTTTCGGATGTTTAGGGGGATGGGAAGGTCCCCCATGATATCCAGTCTGTCAGGAGGACTGTACAGTACATACCACACTTGGGAACGAAGGAACTGGCCTGCCTGAAGGTATGCAAAATGTATTTCGTTCAGGCAAATAGATAACTAGTTTTAAAATCGGATGGGCTCGTTTTGTAAGGCGGTTGCACCAACAAAAGTTATGCAAGATTGACTTGATCGTAGTCCTAACTTATCAATGACGATTATTATATTCGTTGTTTTTAAGTGTATTAACGTAGTGTATTAATGACTTGATCTTTTATATATTATTGGCTCATAGGGTAAGAAATCCCTAAAAGCTGAAACGGCTGTTGTAAAATCAATAGCTGATCAACAGCTTTGATAAACAGCTCATTATTTAGTTTGTCGTGTTTAAGTAATAAGATATCGTTTACATAACTTTTATTCAGAAGTTGCTTATGTCAGACAATTGGATTTTAAGATGAATGCACTGCAAAAATTCGTTTCTCGTTTTAAGTAACCAATGAGCTTTGAAGTTCTCAATCGTGCCATCTTCTTTGAGTCGCCATTTTAAAATCATTTTCAGTCAAGAAGCCAGTATCATGTTTTAGGTTACCATTATTGCTTTCATAAAAATGGGTTAAAAATCCCCACGGTAAAATGATGCAACGAATACCTACTAACCCTTAAGTTAACTTGTGGTTAAAGGTAAACCCCAGGGTTAGCCTCTCTCCAGGTTAGGTCCTGGGTGTGCCGCAATTGGAGCAATGCTAACACCGTTTATGCTTCGGCCACACGCAGCCTCGTTGATTCTCATGCATGCATGTAGGCAAATAAATTTGGAAATAATTTAACATAATATTAAGACGGAAATTCGTGATAAGTCGATATCTTTTCGCTTTTTAAAAAGTACACACCGTGGAGCAAATGGCCGTTTCCGAAAGGCATTGTTGAAAACGTGTTTTTCATGCATGATGTGCGTGCATGCGCGTATAACATTTCCATAAGGGAGTAAAGTAATTGAAATTTAAGCAGGTTTCGGTAACGAGAACAAGTGCATCGACGTGGGAATTGATCCGCCAATGCATGCTAATAACCTCCTTTGTGGAAAAAGAGAGAGGAGAGAGGAGGAGAGAGAGAGTGAGAGAGAGAACCGGTGTTTTTTACGTGGTATGGCCGTTGAAAAAAAAAAGGGAAGGAAGAAGGTGTATGTACATGTGCGCGTAATTTTGATCGAAATATCTTTTTATCGCGATTTTATATTATCCGTTTTTCCCTACGCTCCAGAAGAGACTTTTCACCCTTCGTAATGATCCCGAGGTGCGACAACGATATTTGCATCTTTTTAATTAAAATGGCGTTGAAGTGTTTCTCCAACCATGAACAATTCAAAATTTATTAAAAGAGCGGGAGGAAGTGGAAGCGGAGGGGGAAAAGGGGGGCGGGGGAGAGATTGGGACGTCCATGAACGACTGAAGGGCTGCTTGCTGGTAAACGAAGCCGACTCAGCCGAACCATAACGTATCAAGTGCCAAAATGAACGTTTCAGGAGAAGGGGAAAAAACTAATTTAGTGTTAAATATGATGAAAATGTGTGGTTCCTTACTGATATCAGTATAGCCTTAGTGTTATCAGTATGATTCTATAATACCGATATCCACATATTTATGTATATATATTTTTTTGGCACTGTTGTTATCAGTATGGTTAGTGATGCCAGTGTTATAGTGGGTTTTGGGACTGATGATATCAGTATGCTTAGTGACATCAATATTATAATGGTGTTTTGGACAACTGATATCAGTATGCTTAGTGATATCAGTATTATAGTGGTTTTTTGGACTACAAATAACAGTATGGTTAGTGGCATCAGTATTATAGTGGGTTTTGACGCTGCCAATATCAGTATGCTTAGTGATCTCAGTAAACAGTATGGTTAACAGTATGGATAACAGTATGGTTAGTGATATCAGTATGATAGTGGGTTTTGATACTACTATTATCAGTATGCTTAGTGATATCAGTATTATAGTGGGTTATGGGACTACTGATATCAATATGTTAAGTGATATGACTACTTTTTTTACTAGTATCAGTAAATGATCAGTATATTTGTACTGTTACCTGCTGTACTGATTATACTGATCTTTCCACCAGGGAAGGGGGTAGGAAGATTATTTGATATTTACTCTCGATGGTTACAATCGCTCTCAGCTCTCGTATGAACATCCATCAATAACTTTCCTTCAGCTGCTTCTTAATTTCTCGGGTTTCCTCCTAATGCTGTTTTTTATCTACTCTTAGTTCATTTATTTCTATGCTAACTCTTGGATTCGAGGGGGTGTAAGGGCGTGATATTTGTGGTTTGCCCTAAAATTCCTGTTAGACGTGAATAATAAGGTTGAGAGAGAGAGAGATCGTTTTGATTTTCAAATTCATTACCGAAAGATGCGTTTAATCATCTCCAACGAAATTAAAATGGGAAACTAGAAAAAAAAAGATATAAAAAACTCTTCTTCAACGTTTAGGGGATTTGATGAAGCGTTGAGAAACTCATTTCGCTGCTCCTTTTAATACCTTAATTTTTTTTGGGTTTTTTAATTTTTTTTAAATATTTTTTTTTTGATACCCGTCCCGTTATATTAATCGAGGCACAGATTAATGAGCCAATTAAAAAATCTAAAAAGGAAATTTAGGCGTTGGGTTCGTCGATTGAATGATTGAGAATAATTGCCCTTGGAAAGCGATTAATATGGGCAGAAAGGGGTTTTGATTTATGGGAGCCCCCCAATGTGACGCCGGTGCGCGTGCCGTCACGATACCGGAAGGGAGACGTCCTTCCGGTTTAAAATTTGATTTCCTGTAATTTTATGGCAGTGTTTTTCTTATTCGATTCGAAAGTCTAGCATTTTCGGTGCATATACAACCCATATAAATATAAGTCTTATGTAAATGTGTATATAATTTAATAAAACACTTTAATTGAAATATATGGGGAGTATATATTCTCCATATATTTTAATTGTTATGCTAAATTATATTCTTAAAATATATTTCCAATATATATATATATATATATTTACCATTATATTTGTAGTAATTTTTCGTTTTAGCATATATATATATATATGTGTGTGTGTATCAGAATTTAAAAAAAAAGTTTTGGTATATATTAGTATTATATCAGAATATATTTCCAGGTAAATATTTCTGGAGAATATATT
>JAQIXS010005233.1:0-13109 GCA_034700785.1 Rossiulus vilnensis
AATGCAGATGCATAATTGGTTTTAGGTGAAAACGGTCGAAAGTGAATACGCCAAAAGTTGACAATGCCGAAATAGAAAACGTCGAACTTCTTCAGACCGAAAGTAAAAAAGACGAAGGATAAACCACTGAAAATGACAAAAATGTCTAAATACACCAGGATACAGTTTTTGCAATAATTTCTCCTACAGTGTATACATGTAGATGGCTTTCGGTTGATTGATTTTGTAAAGAAATTTTGGAACTTTAAACAAATTACCCACGCTTGTTCTTTTAATAATATTTCTATAATACTGGACAGAGAAATTTGCAAGATATTCGTTTTATTCTTTTTTTTTTTTTTTAAAAAAAAGAATTTTTAAAGTGGTGTATTCGAATTGATGTTTTCCTTTTATTGATTTACCTTCAATCAAAATTCAAAACTTTGATTTATGCCGATTACTTTCCTTTATGGCCCAACATATCCTTCGCTCGCATTTGGATATTGTTTAATGAATAATTTTTTACTAACTTATGAAACATATTCAAATTGAGGTTTTCTTTTTATTGATTGGCCTTCAATAAAAATTCAAGTTCAATACGACGTTGTGTTAATGTTCCAAAATGTCGATTTATGCAGATTTCTCTACTCCATGGCCTAACATTCCTATCCCTCGCATTCGGCGTTTTTACTTTCGGTATTTTAACTATTCGGCGTTTTTACTTTCGGTATTTTAACTATTCGGAGTTTTTCATTTCGGCATTTCAACCATTCGGTGTTTTCACCGGATACGAAAATGATTAGAGATTGAGGCAACTGAGGTTTTGTTTTTATTGATTGCCCTTCAATCAAAATTCAAGTTCGACACAAAGTCGTATTCGTTTTCCAAAATGTCGATTTATGCCGATTTCTTTACTAACATTGCCTGACATTCCTATCCCCTGCATTTGAAATTCTAGTTTTAATTGCCGTCAAGAAACGCTTCAAATTTTTGAAACGTTTATTATTTAGTGAATATTTTATTATTAATTTACATGTATTGAAATTGAAATCGATGTTTTCTTTTTGTTCACTTTTCTTCAATCAAAATTCAAGTTCGACACGAAGTTTTGTCAACGTTCCAAAATTTCGATTTGTGCCGATTTCTCTACTCCAGTCTCCATGGCCTAACATTCCCTTCCCTCGCATTCGGTATTTTTTTTATTTCGGCCTTTTAACTATTCGGCATTTTTGCAATTCGGCGTTTTGGCATTCGGTGTTTTCACCGGATACCGGAAGCAACTTGCACCAGGCTGGGCGAAGCGAGTGAAAGGCGGAACCGGAAACGATGTGGGGGAGAGAGGGCAACGCTCACCGCCGGGGTTCCGCTGACCAGAGGGCAGTAGTAGATCCCGCAGCTGGCATTTACTCCGAGAGGCGCCACTGGTTGGCTGCCGGTAGCCCAAGGGCCTGGAGCGCCGTAGCCAATGGAGGCGCGGGAGGTGAAAGTGGCTGAACGGAGACTGGAAGAAGAGGCGAAAAATGCAGAATTGGTCTGAAGTCGACAGGCATTTAAAAGGACGACGTCGCCGGTGGGAATCAGTGCGAAAGGAGGGAGGGGAAAGCGAAGATATCTCACGTCCATCTCGTTTCAAGGCCACGGCTACCATAAGAAAGTAAGTTCGTTTTCGAAATGTTTCGGTGAGGAATGGGTCAGCTGCACGAGGCACTGGGGGCGACATTTCAAGGCGGAGGGAAATTGAAGATGCGAGGGGCACGCCGAAGGAAAGCTTTTTATTTTTGGGGAAATTAGGAGATTTGTTCGGTGGCGCGTAATGCGCTATGTCATGCGCTAACAAAGAATGCCAAAGATCGGACGTGGCCGGCATGCCGCTGTTGTTGTCGGGATGCTGGCAATGAGTACAGCGAGTGTCATCGAAAAGTGCCAAGGAATTTCGGCTGCCCCTAGGAAAACGCAGTGTCTGCCATTTTCTTGAAAATTGAACCAGTTGCGTATTTGAAGGGTGCCGAAACATCACTTGTCAAGCGCCGAAAAATCAGCTTTTCAGAGGGCGAAAAACGAATAGTATCGTGAAAAATATCGATGCCAATAAGCCGATCTCCTTCAAACGTCACAAGTTCGCCTTGATTACGAAAACAAATGAGAACTTTGACGAAATTTTACAGAACAGTTATATGCGCCCCACGTATGGCACTACAGGAAGGGTGCCGAACCATAACTTACCAAACGCTGAAAATCAACTTTTCAGGAGGGGGGAAAACATTTTTTCATTGGTTGGAGCTGGGGAACCGTTGGTTGGAGCTGGGGAACCTATCTCCAATCTGACCAATAAGAATGACTTGAATTGACCATGTATGTACTGTATAGGCTACCTATACATCACATAATATATATATATATTCTTTTCTCGTTATCACCTATTATCTCTGAAGACGTTAAGATCTTATACCACTATGACGTTTAATTACGAAAACGTAAACGAGAACCTAGTGGAACCAGGTTTTAACACTTCTGAAACATGGTTTTAGGAACACTGACGTGGTTTTAAGGGACCAAAATTCATTGAGTGTCCACTTTACCTAGGTTTGCTGTCAAGTCTGCGCGAGTGATTTGAAAGTGGGGATAAGAGGGGGTTATTCACACATTTAGAGGGTTTGATCAACATTATAACCATTTTTGGCGGTTTCTATGGTCGTTTTCGTATTTTTTCCTGCAGGGTTAGTTTCACACCCTAAGCTCCCCTTGTTTGGGTGATTTTTGTTATTTTTATTCTGGATATCTGCATATTTTAGTTATTAAATGTTTTTTGCACTTTCCATCCAATCAGAAAATTGTCAGGTATCAGAATGAGGGGGTGTACGTTGTTTGGGAGGCAAAGACAAATGTCTCCACAAGGCCATGGGGTGTCTAAATTAGAATGGCCCGTACAATGTTTTGTGCTAAAAACGCGTATTTTGGAGTATTTTGGAGCGCTTAAGGCCTTATAGTTTGGCACCCTTTATTTGTATAAACTGTAGTTATTCACACCCTTTCATAATGTTAAATTGCAGTTTTAACTCCCAAAGGGCCGGTTACACCATTGTAGGTTAAATAAAAGGTTAGATAGCCTGGGTTACCTATAACCACGAGTTAACTTAAGGGTTAAAAGGGTTTTGTTGCACCATTTTACTATAGGGATTTTTATCAAGCGTATAGCCTGTTGCAGCTGGGAATTCTGGGAAAATTTCGTAATATTGCAAACGTTTGACTCCAGAAGCCTGTAGTGTAGATACCAGGTTTTTAAATAAAAAACAAATTTAAATAAAGCATGGTTGGTGAGTTACGCTGGTAACCTCGTTTAGGCTACACGTGCAGCGCGCAGAACTATTGTCAGTCTTTTTCGCATTCGGGAGATTGTATTCTGTTTTTATATCAACAAGGCATTCAAAGAGCAAAATATTACTCGTATAATTTTGTTTGAAATATACATTATAATTGCGAAATTTAACTTCCTCAGTGTAACATTGGTTGTCTAACAGTGGTTTAGCTTAGGTTTACGACTTCAAAATGTCCCGTTTATTTATTAAAAAAATAAGAAATTCAAATTTTTTACAAACTAAGTAACGCGATCTCCTAAAACGGGGCTTCCCTGCATAGCGGGTTTTTTAATTTCTTATTTTGTTTAAAAAAAATAAACGGGGCATTTTAAAATTATAAAGGTGGGGATGTATTTATAACACAATTACACGTAGATCGTATTATCAAATATTTTATGCAAACTCGTTATTCTGTATTAAAGCCATAATCCTGTATTACATTTTCTGGGAACATGTCCATGGAATTCATATCCCAAATTTCCATTTTTACTTGAAAATCGTGGGAAGTCAGGGAAATTTCACTTTATATGCACTGAAAGTGGTACTTAATAATAAATATCCCGGTAAATGATTTTGCCACATGAGGTTACTAAATGTTGGTCAGGGAATGTCAGAAGTTATTTTGTAACTATGAGCACGAACCCAGAATAATGCTTGCCAACATCAATTATCAAAGACTTGTAATATACTCAGTCTTCTCCTAGATGTGACGTTAGTATTTGATGTAGTATTTATTTATGCCAAGTATTCATTATACGCTCATATTTTGCTGTACATTGCCGGCGTTTTATGATAGTGTTGTAACGTTGGAACAAATATCGCATTGTATGGTGTTTTTTAACTTTAAACCCGTTTTTTAGATGGAGTGTGATACATTAAAATACGTTGACTATAAGGTGCATAAACGACTACGTGCATTATATTATTTTACACCATTTACAGTAACTATTTATTATCTGCGCTGCGGATGTTAAAATTAACTATGATGGTGAATAATAATAAAATGCAGAAACTAAACATTATATTTGAAAATAACTAGTATATTACGTAGCTTCAATTGGAAATGGTTGCTGGGAACTGCATTCCATTGATTGATGTCAGGTGTGACTAAGTACGATTGAGGAAGTGAAAACGTTTCGCTTTTCCAGTGTGAATTGGGTTTAAATCGAATAATTGTGTTGGGCCTATGCATTATTCCACATTTATCCTCGTTTTCTTTATTTCCATCTAAGGATGCATTCAATTCAATTCAGCTCAACTCAGTACCCTACAATCAGTAAGTGAATACAATCTGGTCGGGGTGGTCATAAATGTCATCATGCACACAAAAAAGTTTTTGGAACAACCCTCCCCCATGACATTTTTCAAATAGTCAATATTGGAACGTGGTTGGCAACAGTTTTTTTTAAAAGCAAAGATCATGCAACATGGATTTTGTAATAAGATTCTGTACAAAATGTGCTCACGACTAATTTTGCTGTTGTCGAAAAATGAATTACAAAGTATAGCTTTTGACCTATAGCTAAAGAAAATTATCGATGAAGCCATGGTCACTTTTTCAAAACCGTGATTAAAATCCAGTATTTTGGCATAACCTCCTATACAAAATGTGCTTAGAAGTGTTATTAAGTAAATTAATGAATGCAAGTATGACCCACGTTTTTTGCGTAAAAAACCGTCTTAAGTCTTCTTTGTTCACTGGCGGTCTAGGACTATAATATAAAACATTTAGACAAGTGGCATGGATATATCTATTGTTACTTTTTTATGGGTACTTAAGTTCCACACTTTAATTATTTCTGCCTTTCATTTCCTATTATCACTTTTCTCCCCCCAACTTTTCGCTCCCTTAACAGCTAGGCATTTGGTAATTCGTCGGGGGAGGGGGAAGGGCAATACCCCCGTCAGCCTCAGCTTATATAATGGCGGAAATGTTGCAACATCCTTGACGTAACACTTTATAAGGGAATTAATCAGTGCATGTGGCTGAAATGCACCAGTGTTTTAGCGAGTTTGCTTCCACTTTTTCTGCAAAAAGTGCATGACATCACTTTTAGCTTTCCTCACCCCCCCCCACCCTTCCGTCATGTCTTTGTCATGCCAGGACGGGAATTCCCCCTCACCCTAAAGTGATGTCATTTATGAATGCTCCCTAAACCAGATATTTTAAGTTCGGGAATGGATGCAGTGCGTGTGTAACGGTGATTCCTAAAACGTCGTCACATTATTCTAAATTTGAGATGTTTAATTAACGAAGAATGTATTGATGACCATGTTAAACGTCTGGGTTTTTTATCTTAATGAGAAGGCGCTTTCAGTGTTGTCACAGCACACTTGACGGTGTGACCGTGTTGATGTGCCCGAGCATGTTTCACCAATCTAATCCAGTCTGTGATAAGCCTAAAATAATATCAAGTAATTCGACTCGCATTAGAATGATTTACGATTACGAGAAACGCAGCGGATGGTCTGAAAGGTATTTTAATTTCGTCTTCAGCCTTTTGATTGAGGGTCTGTTAGCGCCTAATAAATCATCCCGCTTTTCTTTTGCGGCCTCCCGTTCGTTTTTTTTTTTATAAACCAAATTGCAGTATTATAAAAAAGTTCTTTGCTTTTCCCCCATCTTGAGCCCAAAAATACAAAAATTAATGCCTGGCTTGATAACAAATGTCAAATTGCCAGATGTTCTGGAGCTTTTAAAAAAGGCTTCCTGTAATAAAACTAGAACTCCTATAACAAACGACTGCCAAACGGGGAGGGGGTTTCGAGAAACGATTAAGACCAATAAATTTGTTTGATTTAATTATGACATTGTCTAAAATGATCCACATTTCATGATGCGTTAGTTTCGGTTTTCGTTAAAAAAAAATTTGTCTGTCGTTTTTTTAGTACTTGCGCTGCTTATTTTCCACAAAATATAAGCCAACATTCATAATTTTTTTGATTGTTTTCGAAATTTTACGCGTGTTGCATTCTTTTGTAATTATGAAAATTGTGTAAGGAATTTATTCCAAAAAACACATCTCTTGTAATCTCCGTTTTAATAAATTTTTGCCTTGATGTTTATAGCAATTGTTTTCTGTGGGGGGAAAAATATCCGTGATTTGTGATTACTTTTTCGAAAGTTAATTTTGTCCGAAACAAATGTGGACTTAATTCTTTACCCCATCTATAACAACCTTCCTGTCTGCGGTTTTGTAAAAAATAGGACTCAATCCATCTGTTTGGAGAAACTATGCAATGCTTCAATGCTTGGAGGAAAACTCACCTAAATTATGCTAACTGAATTTTCAATTACCCTCCCTAAATTATATTTTAATATTATGCAGACTACAGGAGGCTGGAATCAGATTGATAATCTTTCAAGTCATACAAAGTGGGAATTCCCTTTTTTAGATCATGTGAAATTCATTCTTTTTTTTTTTGCGTTTTCGGTGGTCAGGGTAGTCATGAAAGCATGTAAAAACAACTGTAAGTCAAGATAGGTCGAGAATTTTATTTCTGGGGAGCCCTGCAGCTCGGTGTTTGCGTTTTGTTACAAAGCGTTATATGTGGGAGGGGGTGGAAAAATTCCCTCAAATAGCGTTACGAAATACATTGTATAGGGATTGTCCTGGCAGCAATTTGTCATGCTGCTTTGTGTGGTGCCATTAACCTTAATAGCAATTACTATGCAAATTTTACCTAGACATCGTGTAACAATTAAAAACTCGGATGAATTTGCATTTTGATTTCCGGCCAGAATTTAGTGGTTCCATCTATCGAAAGACCTTGCTTGGAAGCGCCCCATGCTGCGTCCTTGTAACCTGACAGATAAATGCGCCAACGCCTAATGCGACCTTTGACCGCCATTTTTTAGCCACTTAAGGCGGTCTAGACGTAATAGCAGGCTCTCACAAGTGTCATCAATTGTAGAGTAATGTGCTCCTGTATTTTTTCCTACCGTTTGGGTCACGGTCCCATCTGGGCTAAGTGAAAACGAACCTGCTGGTTTCCTGTTCAAGGCTAAATGGGCCTGGAAACGGAAGCGTTTTCTAGGAAAATCAAGAGCAACTGCACTCCAGGGTTTTGAAACGAGACCCAAACAATTCGAGGCAGAACCCGGCCCTGCCTTTTCGCCAACCTCGATGCCAGTTTCCAATAATTGCAGCTGACGCCCTCTGGCCCTGAAACCGAAAACGCCATTGCATGTAGTTTCATTATTGCGCACCTGCTTTTGTGTCCAGTGTTGTGTACAGTAAATTTGTCAGCGAATCCAGGGCCGGGGCCTTGCAGACCTTGTCTGAGGCCCGGGGCAGGACTCGTTTTAGATCTCCCCGTCTTATAGCATCTTCTAGGTCACTCGACACTGTTAGAAACTAGCCATATAAAAGACAGCTATAAGTCTTTTGTTGTTGCGATTTGTTGTGAATATGTACACTCATTTGAAAATGAAGTTCTTGCTCTGATCTCGAACTACCTTGGATTTCCAGGATAAACTTTGACTGAAAATCAGTGCATTGAAGTAAGTGTGACAAGGACGTTGGACAACGTTCTGAGATTTGTTAGATATGCATGGAGCTCACCTGAGTGACAGAATTTTTAAAAAAATACTTCGTGACATAATGCTTGCTTATAAGTTTGGTTTTATTTCATTGGCTACTACTTATTTGTATTGTGCGTTATTAAAATACCAATGATACATGACATGATTTGAAATAATTACATGTAAATTAGGAAAACAATTGCTATTGCAGGACGTCATGGAATGGAAGTCCAAAAAGACTTCAAAAAGATGTTATGTGCTTACAATGTATGAAACGTCGGCTATGATAATTTTGTTTTCTTGTTTTTTTTCTCATGTGCTTGTGGTTACGCAGTTGTTTAGAAAAACTGGGTCTCCAATTACAAGTTTATGCTTACATTTGTGTAAAAATGTTTCGGGAAATATTATCAAGGGAACGCCACGGGCGAACTCTTTAGAATAACTTATTCACTAATCATGGTATTTAGACTACATCACTTTATATATTTTTAAAAATAGAATCACTTAAGGAATGCCATTGTCAATATTTTTTGGATAAACTGGATCCTCAATCATGTATCTTACATGCAGCTTAAATTTGCATGAATATGTTAGAAAAACAACACCACTACTATTTCTCTGTGTGCACTGTATGCAGTCTTTTAAGTAGTTCTTTACTCATAGATCTGAAATCCATAAACATTCAAGGAAAATATCTTCTTTAAATTTCCAAGAAATACATAGTGTACATGTATTTAAAGGATTGGAATTGGAATTGTGATCACGCCTCCTACGTCTTTCCATGCTCCTGATTGGACGAACGTTTGCTGTGTCAGGCTGAACTGGCTCTGCTGGTGTCTGCGCTGTTTGTAATGCAGACAAAAGTAGATCAGTTTCTATTAATTCTAGACAAATATTTGATAAAAGCAATAGTCTGCTGCTAGGATTACTTTGCTTTTAATGGGCCTCTTTTGAATTGAACCACCTACATGTGCGTTTTCGTTGTCATGGTGAAAACCTGTTGACGCTGCTGAAATGCAATCTGCCTTTGAAAGGATTTGAAGTTCATGCAATTGTGATTTTTTTGTTTTCGTTTCTAAAGTGTGATCTATGCGGGGCTGTAAGCTCAGTTTCCACTCGAAAATGGAAACGTTCGGTTACATGCATGCAAGTCATTATTGGTCCTTTAGGTACAGTATTTTATAACTCTTAGCTGATAAATTTGTTCGATTTTATAGTACATTTTAAATACATATTCTAGCTCTTTTAGTCGTTAATATCTTGTAATCAATTTCTGATGCCACTTAATATTTTATTTCGCATTATATGGTATGTTTCTGTATCATATAAGCTATATTATGTATTGTACAATTTTATATGCATGCACAGTATGTTATTTCAAAAGAAGCATTCAAAGAATGGAAAGTGGGCGAAAATTAATTACAGTACATATGCCTACGCAGTGATTTAATGTTTGATAATAATGGGTTATTGTATCGTCATCAGGTATAACCTAAGTGTCGAATTCCAATTCGATTGGACAATAGGATGTGGGTGGAAAATTTATTACAAGATTTGACCCGGGCATGTCTAGTATTTTTAAGTCCATAAAACCGTGGTAATAATAGGCCTAGAGCGGTAACTTAGGATGAAGTATTATAAACATCGATGTCGTTTTGGGAGCTAGAAATGACTGAAAAATTTCGTTATTTTAAAGCATCTTTGAATTTGGACACAATCAGTTAATGGCTCTTACGGGATAACAATTTTAAAAATAAAATGACCTAAAGAGACGTAACGTTCGCATATAAGTTTTATCGGTATGTCAATAAGTTGATAAGTGTACGGATGCATTGTATAAAAAATGCCAGGTAGAGTGCAGTTTCTCTAGCTAGACTTCTCTACCTGCACATGTCTGTGTTACTCTCGCAAGGGAGATCGACGATAGCATACGGGCATTGCGGAGAAGCCCCCTTCCCAGGGTTCCGTAGCATTTTCCAGGCGTTGAAATTGGTTATTAGAACAATGATGAATTGGTAGACTAGACTATTTTGATCTATATAGATAAGAGCACTCTAGCGATCGCAACTCGAAACCCTAGCCAGAGCACCTAAAGAACAGTGTACATAGTGATATAGCATCCTAGCTAGATTGCTCTAGATAGCTTGACTCGGCTAAAGCTCTAGCTGCAGGTTTAGCCCATTCAACAAAATTGACATAAGACGTTTGTTTGTTGAATTTGTCATTGCATTGCTTTCATATAGAATTTCTTGAGCAGCGGTTAGCAGCGGTCTATAGCTGCGTTTGTGCTGGAGTATACTAAGTGTAAAAATCTCTAGCCATTGCCATACAAGCTGGTTTAGTCTACACAGGTCTATCTAGAGGAAACGCACTCTAGCTGACATTTTCTCTACAGTGTATCGGTACCCTCACTCATGACAAATCATCGATCGAATTTGTCCACCACGACCCTCTCCAGACTCCAACCTCGGACGTCCTTTGCGGACGGTCCCAAACAATTCAATGATGCACGGGGGATTTCTGTTTATTCTTTAAACATTTAAATGGATTGTTAAGGCTATCGTCACGATCTGTGAAATATTGCGTAAAGTGGTGTGTAGAGGCCTTTTGCGTAACTGAGTCATGGTTGTTTTCACTTCGTGAATGAAATGAAATTAAATTCCAGTCTGTTTTTGATAATTGTGTTTTTGCAGAGGAGGTTAGATGCTAAAGAGCAATGATTCCGTAAGTCGATCTCCGAAAATAACTCGTCCTCGAGGCTGAAAATGTTTTGGCTGAAACTATATACTATAGTGGTTGGATTACTAAGTTTTGCTTTGTTGGACTTCGTTTACTTGCATTATTACATCGATACAATCATGAAGTTTAAAGTGAGGCAATATAGATAAGACTTGTTCTATCTTAATTGTATGTTGAAGGGTGATAGGGGAGGGGTGCACAAACTGCACCTATGCAGATTTGCCATTGATTTGAATGAAATTGCTATGGTATGCTGTTTGGCATTCTAATGGCTAAATTACAAGAATGTACCGATAATAACTTCAGCCTTAAGATGTTTTTTATCATGGTTCCTGCAGGACTTACGAAACCTGAAAAACCTGGGGAAGTTCGGACATTCGTACCTGACTGGGAAACCTGCAACGTTAAAGGAATTCTGAAAATAATTTCCTAACTTTAAATCATAATCTGAATTCTGGAGAATCGATTATGGCGTGCACCGTTGTTTATTGGTGAAGTTGCCCTTTTCACAGTGGGGACATAAATAATAAAACAGAATTTAAACCACTGTAAGTTACCATACTTTCGGTTAAATTGCATCGAAAAGTCTAAAATAATTTATTTCTATAATGTTTAACAGTTTTGCGAATTATGGCTAAAAATAAACGTAAAGCTACTGAAAGAGAAGCGGAAATTGGAAGCTGAGATGAATGGGAAATGATATTGCGAAATTTTGTAGTTCGATAAATTCAACTAAATTTGCAGCATCTAAGAACGCAGTGATTGAGTAAAACCTGAATGGATTTTTTGTGCAACCCAGTTAAAAGTGCAATTTTAGGCAGTTCATTGTATGTGAATTCCTTTTTATTGCAGATTTTTTTTCGCTTATATGTCAAGTAAAATGAGATTAAAACCTGGGAAACTCAAGATTTTATTGCACCAAAACTGTAGGAACCATATTTGTTATTGCACACGATATGTGGCTAAAATGGTGTGTTTTAAGTTTGCTGTACCAAGTAGTTTTGCAGGGCAGTTTCATGTTGCTGATTCATGTATTAATTATGTGAGTATCACTGAAATACTTTCCTTATGATCCTTTGTCGTGTGAAATTTAGACGAATGGTGCTAACAAATGGATGTGAGACAAATGGTGATTTTCAATAAATTACGGCAGTGCGTTATTAATAAGTCGCGACATAAATAACCGAGTCTAGACAGTGTTAGTCATTTGAATTTGTTTGGAAAATAAGCGAAACATTTGCATATAGAGGAACTAAGTCTTATTTCTTTTTAAAGTCACAAGTGAAAACAAGATGACGCCATCTTTTTGGTTATTTATACACATGTAGGCTATTTACAACAAGGGTCCAAAGAAAGGCAATTAACTTTTGTGTGAAAAAGTGTCTGAAAAAATGTGTGAATGGTTTTTTTGTGAATTGGCGTAGGAGAATGATTTATTTTCATTCTAAAACTTAACTCCATTACTACGAAACATACTTACGAATAGTTTAGAAAATCTATAAAGGGCATATGATCTAAGATTTATTTTTGAAAATTTTGTGCCCACAGCGTTAACATATTAAGATTTCAAGAAATTTAATTTAAAATCCATAATTGAAGATCTAATTTTTGCAAAAAAGTTACCCGCGAAGTTCATTTAAAATTAAATTTAAAACGATTACAGAGCTGCAACCTAAATTATGTGATTGGTGATGGTTATTTTAAAAATTGTAGGGAAATTTACCTGGCGCGGAGTTTGCTTAGCTACAAATATTTTTGAAAATAATTCCTAAATCCCTTAATTCCAAAATTCCATGACTGTGATGCAGTTACTGTAAAACTTTGGCCATGGAAATTTAGGCAAACTTCATAATTGGAGATGCAGTTTTTCAAAAGAATTAATTTATAGCATTTAATGGAAGACTTCTAAGAATTTGTGGTGGAGGGGGAGGGGGATAGGGATAGGGAGGGAAGAGGGAACCAATAGCCGGTTTCATATGGGCGTCGTAGACGAAAATTTCAAATAATTGAGTTACAAATCCGAAATGTTAACTTCAACATTTTATAAATATTTGCCATTATTAAAAAAAACGCCGTAGGCGAACACGTTAAAAAACTAATAGAAATAATGGTAAAATAAGGCCATTTAAGCTATTAAGCTAGAAATTTCATTTATCAAGTATGAAGTCAAGGACTGCTTTATACTGGGAGGGGGGGGGGATGAAGCACGTGCCCCGGTGCGCCACTGATCAATATTGATTCATCATTGATTCAAATCATTGCCCCCCGTTGCGCTATACAAAAATCTCGACAGAAATTCACAAACGTTTCTTAGTGCCAACTAAACCGTTTTGTGATACACACTGCTCGACAGGCAACTCTCGCTCTTATATAAATTTGTAAATATATAAAAAAGTGGACACACAGGTTCAATTCAATTCAACTCAGTACCCTAGTCAGCAACTAAATGCCATATGGTAGGGGGGTCAAGCCCATTTTCAGGAGAAAGCTCCTACGTCAGTTGCGATCGA
>JAQIXS010005234.1:0-13108 GCA_034700785.1 Rossiulus vilnensis
AAATTTTAAAACAGAATCAAACTTGACTTAATTTCGCGAATTTAAAAAAGGAACATTTGTGGGATTTTGTTTAAGTGAAAAGCTCAATTTGCGTTAGTTGGTAGCCGTGCTTCGGGAGGTTCATTGACAATTCCAATATGGCGCCGTAACTGTTCTGATGGTTCAGCGATGACATTCCGTCGTAAGTATTTATTTATTTTATAAGTGTTTCGTTATGTAAATATCGGTTTAAGGCGGTTTTCGGTACGGGAATAATGAGGCGGAAAATTGAATGTCGTATGAAACATTTCGAGCATGAAATTGTCAAATATTGTTTCAGCCGGTTTGGAATGACTCAAAATGAAGGCAAATTTCCCATACATAACAAGAATTTTAACTTGCGTAAATGCCTCGCACAAGATAAAACGCGTGTGCTAATATTTTGAGTACCACTGAATTTTAATTACGTCTTCAGCTGTGCTTCACTATTTAAATGTTGACCAAGGTTCAGACAAGGTTATCTCTCAACAAAAGCATAAGGTCATTTTGTAAAATAGTTTTGCGTTATATTTTGATTCCTCCGAGAACCTACATGCTTTTTAGACATCCCTAGGTCGCAAAAATGGGAGACATTCCATTTATTAAAATATAGGCTAGTCTTGTGTAATTTAGGAAGAAAAGACAAACAAAAAAAAGAATAAATATTTCAACGCCACGCCATTAGAACTTTTTGTTTTTCAAGAATATCGTAGCCTACCTACCAAGAAGTAATTTCAAGAACATCCCTTTTATGTTAGTCATTGGATGAGCCATCGGAATGTAGGAATACAGTACGTGTACGTGTATGCAGTTCCCCAAAAGCTTATGTATACTCTTGAGACAAAGATGAGTAACACAAATAAATACTACCTCTGTCTTTCATTGAAAAATGTATTTAAAGACTCATAAATGGGAATCAACTTTAAACCCCTAAAAGGAATTAACCTATATTCTTTTTTTACGAATATTTGCGTAAGCTACTAATTCAGATCAACGAAAATGACGTTTACCAATTTATTTTTGATTGTCGGAATTTCTATCCAATTTATTAATTTGTTCTGTAAACGAATTGTCAGATGTTATAAGTGAAACTATGGAATATGGGTGCCTTGATGTATTACATGTAGTTGGATGGAATTATGCCAGAAATATCGGGTCTTCGACATGTGGTCATATGATTTGTTAAGTCCAACGCCCTAGATCGGTTGTAGCCTAAATGTATTTTGGGTGTGACCTGGTTGTACAGGGTAGTTTTATAGCGTGGGTGTTTACCAAGGTATGAGTGCATGCAGTTTGAAAACCCACAGAATATGTAAAATCCAGTCTTTCTATCCAGATGTCCTCTAATAAAATTAATATTCTGCAAGCAAGTTTGTGGTCAATTGCCAAAGCAGCAAACGGTTGATTAATAATGGGAAAAAGGAAGCTGCAAAAGCATCGGCAAATAAAAAAGTTAAAAGCAAAATTTATGAAGGCCTTTAAACCATTGTTAATTAATTTTATTCGATGTTTAACATCTGGTTTTATTTAATAATGAATTTTCAAAAGAAATGTTTCAACATATACTGTTGGGCTGTGTTTCTATCATGTAAACTTATAACGGAGCAATTTTTGGATATGCCCATGTAATATAATTGTGTAAAAATTCTTTATGCATTATCTTTCAGTTAGAAACGAATATTCCAAGAAAATGTCAGCTTTCAAGGTTTCACTGCTTTGTAGTTGTATATTACAATAACATACGGTATATAGGCATACATGCTATTATGTGTTTGAGAAGTCATTGAATGAAAAATTTCTGAAAAGTCTAAAAATTAACATTATTAACAATTTCGATTAACCATTGAACTCTACAGGAAAATGGCAAACTTTTTTAATTAAGCAATAAATGCATGACATTTTCTCATCGTTTGGCTTATGAATTAGGTCTAACCAACTAACCTCTTGTACACAAGTATTGTTAAAATGACCAATGTAGTCATTGGTTAAAAGTTAATACATGTCGTGATAAATACGCTATTTTGTAACTTATGTAACCAATACTTGCATAATTGCCATCATTAAATCTTAAGACTCAGGAGTCAAGAAGCATTAATCTGTTTTTTGCTTGTAATATAGGCCATATACATGTACACGTATATGTCCTTGAAAAGTCATTGAATTTAAATTATAAAGCCTTATAGATACCATGAATAATTAAATTAATATACATAGCGCTATTTGTTTAATAAATTACGCAACATCAATTTCGCGTCCGGTGGGTCTTTGGACATTTAATACTAGTCGAATACATGTAGGCCTATTATATTGTGCATTGGCATGTCCAAAACTTGTGCACGCCACTGAAAATCTTGAACAAAATAATGAATGGTTGAATGTGGTGTCTGCTGTTGATGCCTATTTTCAAATTATAAAAGAATGTAAGCTAGCAGTCTATTGTCATGAACTACTGTAATATTCACCTGTGACGTCCGTAAGTTAATTCCTCATTGTTATTGACTTTGACGAACAAATCTTTTTTACCTACTAACTTTAGGTACAAGACAGGCAAATAAGGCAATTTGATTTTAAAGCCAGAATTTTCGAATAAGGGGCCTTTCATAATTTTTAGGACATGATGAATTATTAATACCCCTCCTGGCATGTCCGGTCAAAATTGGAAAAATAAAACAGACCATTTGTAATTTAATTTAATTAATTTCCTAGAGCAGAACAAAATCTGACTTGCGTTCAGTTGCGTTAACAGTTGAATTTGTCACCTCAATGATTTCTTGGCTATCCAGATCTTAAGGCAATAATTTGTTGTGGTTTTCTACGCTTGTGCATAACTAGTTGATGCAAACCAGTACATGTACGCGTTTCGCGATTTCTATCTTGAAAACTGATGTGATAAGTTCGCCATCGGTTTACAACCAATAAAAAAGTCTGAAAAAATGAGTTCCAATACCATCGCTTTGCAGTTTACTAGTTAATCATTTTTCACTCAGTTCTTTCCAAATTAAACTCGCAATTTCAATCTATTGACCACCTGGACACCCACTTTCATTGACCCCGTGCCGTCAATGTCCTTTTTGCGAATACCCACCCTCACTCTCCCAGACGTCTAAAACGGATGACCCCCCTAATTCTGCTATATAAATGCAGCACAAAGTTTTTGTTAAAAGCAAATAATCTGCCAGTTCTTTAGAAACTTATGACGCCCTCTAACTAATGCGAGATCATCTGTAATTAAAGCCATTGACGTCACCTGTGAAACAAACCATTCTGCTATAAAAACACATCAAGTGTATTTGTCTGTCGAAATTTTAAATGTTTAAACTGACCGGCAAACGTTTAGAATAATTGCGTTAAATGCAGGCAAATTGTGGACGTTGTTTTTTATTTGGCAATTGTTTCCTATTAATATCAACAATCTTTCAACAACGATATGGATATAGGCCTAGTTATTTACAATTATAACCAGCATTGCTGATGTCATCGTCATGCTTGACCGGTGGTTAAACAAGCTAGGATGAACTCCGATTTATGCTTTATAACGAAATAAGCGTATCACATAAATAGCTACTGCTTGATTACTTTCCGGCAGCAATTTATAGAGCTTTGTTTAGGGTTGACCCTTTGTAAACTTTAATCAATTTGTTTAAAAGACTTGAAAGTGCTTGTTGAATGCATAACCCTAAGTCAGTTTTTTTAGTGTCCCTGGTAATAAAGTACACCAAGTTTGGCATGTTTCGATACAAAATGTAACTACGTAAATATTTTAAAATGTGGACAACTCCATTTTAAAGCGAAAACCCAGTACAGAACTTACATGCACTATAATAAAAACCAATGCTTGCATGGACGTGTATATCGTTTAGTAACCGAAAGCTGATGGGGCGAAATTTTTATAACGAAAGCAAGAAGCATAAAAACTTGGCATAATTTACACGTAGTTTTGGTTCAGAATTGTTTAGCAACTTGGCTCGTTGGCTCTGTGCCCACGAAGTCGATTGAAGCTTAGGTGAGATAGGGATCCGTGAAATGATGTTTCTCTCATTTCTGTTCTCACAATAAGACCTGCTGATGTTATGTCAAAGGTTATTGACATGGAAGCTCTTTCCCATTGCTTACGCTAAGTATTAAAGGTGTTTCCTCAGTGGCACAGAACAAGGAAGCTTTACAAAAAAAAGGTTTGGTCAAATGCAGAGCTAGCTTTGCATGGTATTTTTTTTTTCTTTTTTTTTTGCAGCAATATTTTTATCGTGTTTTGTTTGAAATGCCAATTGCGTGTGCTGCTACCATGAAGAGTGGAATAAAATTTGCTTCATCCTTGCAGAACGCATCTCCTCCACGAAAATACTGACTGTATGCCAAATTGACTCAAATTAACCTTGATGTTAGATTTAGTCCCAGTTTTTTTAAACTCAGATGGGCAAGAATAATGCCGCGGAGTTGCAGCAAGAAAAGCCCGTCAAAAATGCTGTCTCGAAGTGCGCCAACCTCTCCGAAAAATCTCCATGATTTGAGTAAGTCTAGTACATTGCCACCTCCGCGATTAACAGGTGGTACGCGAGCGTCGGCATCTACAAGCGGGGGTAGCAACTCGGGGACCAGTGGGGCTAAAAGTGCTTGTACTGGAAACGCTAGTGCATCACCTCGCAAGTCTCGCAGTGCCACTCTGTCAAACTTTCTGAGGAAATTGTCGCCCAAGCTGAGACAGGGTACGTCAAAGGGGAGAGAAAAGACTTGGTACGTTGTGGAAATTGCTCAAAGGGATGGTGATGGACAAGGCGGTGAACTTGTCTATGAGGCAGATGTGAAGCAGGGAGAGCAAATGGTGGAAGCATTTGCCACAACCGATATACCCACGTCTTCTTCTGTGAGCACCAAGGGCGCTCAGGAACACCCCAACGCTTTGCTCGAACCCCACTCTGGAAGTAGCAGTGCTAAAGGTACCCCAATTAAAATGTCAACTCGCGCTGTGGGCAAAACTGGTGGAGACGAAAAGCAGTTGCACTTTAAAACGACTCCCAAAAAAAGTCTGCAGGAAGCCTTTTCTAAAAAAGCACCTCCACGACTGTCTGAACCACAGTCGGCCAAAGCTTTTACCGTGGACCAAACAAACGAGCAGGTATGGATGGCTGACAATGGATGTTTCGAAGGATTGCTTCTTACCTTACCTGCCTGCTTGCTTTTGTTGTATGGTGCCATACGTGTATGCATGCAGTCTGTTTTGCTCGAAGCTTTGCGTAGGTCTAGCCTTCTGAATTGTATGAACGTGTAACGTCTCTTGTCATAGTCATGCATTCGTTTCATCGGTGACCTGGAATGGTTAAGGACCATTTCATGTCATTAAAAAGAGAACACATTACATTAGCAATGGATATTAGCTCGTTTGACCACTTGTTCAGATGATGAACGAGAGATTATCAGTTCTTTAGTTTTCATTGTATATGCAATTATACAGCGCATCCAGTAGTTCATAACTCCTATTTTATTAATTACCGGAGGCTATGGTAGATGACCAATATCGATTAAATGCCTTTTTATAAAAAACGCCACCAGATTTCCTAGCGTCGATCAGCCTTTACTAACTTATCAGAATATTGACTTTTGAGATCATGTCTGTAATCTTAAGTGGGCTCTTTACGTAAGTGTAATAGGCAATGCCAGCGAAATTTAATGCTAAAAATGGTGTCCATGTGTCACATGTATCGGCACAAACAGCTGTTCGGTGTGCTGAACGCTCACATATCCAGATCTGCAATTACTTAATTTAGTAATTGATGTTCCTGGTGAAGTTCATTGCCTGGTTATGAAAACTTCTGACGCATATGCTCACTCTCCTCATTAGAAATAAACAGAGACCATGAAAAGCCTTCCTCAATGCGCCATTCATGACAGGATGCTGCTGGATTGTTATTCTATGCACAACAACACAGTCTTCCTAAACGTGTTTTTTTCTTTCTGTATTTATATATTCTTCTTAATTCTTCATGATTATTCTATAAGTAGACCAGTTTTTTCTGAAAGACGAACATCGTATTTCTTTCTACCCAGCTGCCTGTTTTCCCTACTTTTTTATATAGGGAGTGGGGAGCACATCTCCTGTAACAATTACTTGTGGTTCTCAGTTGTTATACTTTAGACTATAACGTTTTCGGTCTTTTGTGTACGTTTGCTCCTTCGCTAGTGCAGCATGAGTTTGAACTCGAGCGTGAAGGACCGAACATTTTGTTCCTTTCCCCTCTTTCAGTTCAATTTTTTTCTCTAACGTTTTCACTTGCTCACACATGGAAACCCTTATAGTAGTACGCATTGTATGATTTCGCTAAGATGTGATTATAATTCTATTGCGATTTAGGATATACATATATCTGCATGATCCATGTTTTCAGTGCTGCATTATGCATGCTTATTTTGAGGGGAAATTGTGTAGTTGATACCATAACGTTCATTGTATTTTGCAGGTTGTGCAAGTTAAATTGTCACACAAACAAATACTTTCAGACAGACCATTCTCAATGGTTAAGAATAACACTGGGCTTTCCCATAAGTCGTAGTGCTTTTCTGTGGGAGTGGGAATTAAGGGGACAATAACGTGGAAACTGGTTTCTAAAAAAATGAAAAATAAAACGTGTGCAGTCAAACCTGCATGTATCACTGGATGCAAATTTTTCAGCCGATTTCCATTCTAGTTTAAAAACAATGACCGACAGTATGAAACTGCGTGTCTCCGAGGTTGATATCCCTCTCTGGTGTTAGCCAGAGTCAATTATTCGTAGATTTCATTTTGAAACCTAATTTGTTGCCGCCTATTGGTGACTTGCCGCTCATCTGGGTAAAGAGTAACATTTGGAATGTGGTTGCATTAGTGAACAATGGTTCTTTTCAGTGCAGTCTTCAGTATTGCCACACTAGTTTAGTTACCTGAGAACAGTGAACTGCGATTTTTTTACTGCCTGCCGAAATAGCGTTTCCCATTGAAACTGAACTCGCTGCCTTCAGCATGCAATTTGCACGATTTCAATGTCTGTAATCATAACGTGGTTTTCGTCTGCAGTACAAATAATGCAGTTATGAACGGAAACAGATGCATTATATGATTAAATGAATGAAGACGTGGAATTTTATTGCAGTTAATTACGGAGAGCTACTAAGATTACCGCTGACTCTTGTGTTCTACTGGGTTGATTCAATTCAACTTCAGACGTTTTTTTATTTGAAGCGGAATATTAATGGAGCATTGCCACTGCAAAACAAAATTGGATTGGAGCACATTTAAAAAAAGAAAGTTTTAGAGAAAAAAATATTTTATAAGTATTATTACGTATAGTTTACTGTGGGATAATCACGAAAAAAAATTATAATCATCTTTAATAAACACATTGAAGGCGTATTTTTCGCACGGAAACTTGAAGTTTTAAGTGGAAAATTTTCCTGTATAGTCTGAAATAGCCTTTGAAATTTTATTCATCAAAATGATAGTGGCTCGCAGCCTCGCATAAAAAGTAACAACGGGGCACTTAAAAAATTCGTGCATATAAAGTAACGTTCATTTGTATTAAATGTATATATAAATGAACGTATATGAACAACGTGAACAATATGATTATCTCCGGCCACAAGATGTCGAGAATTAATTTCTCTGAAATTCAAAATTTGTATTAAATGTCTGGATTTAATTTTTTTCAATTTAAAAGTCATTATGAAATAAGTAAACTTTCCAAAGCAAAATTCTTTCGTTAAACGATAGGCTATAGTAGGGAACAGGCATTTACAGGCTCAAGTATGGTTAGGAAACTATAATTAGAATGATTTTGTAGACTCGCAGAAGACATTGGCCTTGCATAGTGATTTCAGCTTTCGCGACGACTATTTTTAACACCCAAAAATCACCAACCAAATGAACTCATTTCAGCGAGCTAAACTAATTCAGTAAAATTAAATAACTGCAGGCGGTAGTACATGTACAGCTGTGCTTGCAAATTGTTCATGTATTTCAAACTCGTTAATCTTCATTTACAATGCTGCTCAACATGCATTGATGCACTCTAGCAAATAACTTCCTTATCTGGTGCAGACGCTGAAACTGTTTAAAATCATATTTGAATTTCTGAAGCATTGCGCTGCATTTCAATGGAGCTTGATAAACGTGCTTAGATAAAGATGTTTTCAAATTTCGCATGGGTAGCCATCGCAATCGAGATTATACCATCATGTTTATTTTCATGATTTTAAACGTTTGGTCTCGTTGAGCTACAGTGTATGTTGAGCTAGTTTTGCTTGTTTAGCCTTTGTGAATTAAAAGTTAATATTGACTTATGTATGATAATTTCCAACTTTGTTCTAGTAAATATTTCTATTTTACAAAGAATTATAAACTACCCGTAGTTGGTATGTGATAAGATACTGAACCTGCATAAGTGTCTACAAAACTTTATAATCCGTATATTAAGCGTTACAGTACTTGAAAATCTGTAAATTTTGAACATTTAATATTTAAATTTAAAGCATTAGAAAATGATCACATATTAGGTGTCTATTTAAGCATGAATGTGAACAGTGGAAGCATGTGGGTAAAATGTATTACATCTCTTTGTCCGATGACGTAATGCACCTCCCACATCAAGTATGTTAAGGGTCTTTCAAGAACAGGTGCGTCATGAACACTTGCAATTAAAGTAATAAAACAGCTTAGGTCTACCATATGCCACTAGAAACACTTCTTGAGTTGCAAATAGTCAGTGAAATGGGGCTGTATTATTCTGCGAGCTTTCTTGTTAGAATTACCATTAACTGGGTGATGAATTCCTGAACTGCAAACTTAACTTGCAACCACAATTCCAATGTTGACCAGATGTAGTGTGACGAGTAACCACAAAGGTATGATAGAGAAACAACCAAATTTGGAGTCACTTAAAGAAAAGCTGGGTAAACAAGGTTTGCTTAAAGACCTCGTATTTGTCAATTGTTCAATACCGTCATCGTTGAAAGATTTAGACCAGGTTGTACGATACAATGCATGTTACATACATTCGCATAGTTGATGTTAATTGTAGGTCAACTGCAAATTCGCACAACCGTATGCCAACTAGTCATTTCAGAGTTAATCAAACAATGTTAGACTAAACAAGCATTGATTTCGTTTTTCCGATTCCCTCACTGCAGGTTCCGCCAGGCTCTGCCAATTTTGCTTCCCAACCATTAATAAGAATCAACACCACCAATTCTGTGCCATCATCGGGTGAAAATCTACCCACTGGGTAAGTTGAGAACTTATGCGGCACGGTTTGCACTTTGCTGTCGTCGCTGCACTCGCATTCAAGGTCGGAGTTAACTGGTATAATTTATGAAATTAATGACACGATCAGATTTATCGTCATTCATAACCTACGGCTCTTCCAAAATCGCTGAATTTGCATTTCTTTTACTTTTAAATGTGAACCGTTTGCTTACCTAAGCAGAAAATGAATGCTGCGCGCACGCTGGCAATGGGGAATTAGATTCCTTGCTATTATTGAGGGTTGAGGATTCTGTGATGTGAAAAGTGGCATATGCATCACGTTCTTGCTCCTCTATTGATTTCCTTAATTTGCAGTCTCCATGCTGTTGCCCCGGACCCTAGTCGTGCGGAAGTAACCGCTGTCAGGCAATCCACTTCTATATATCTCGTTTTCGATCTATTTAGTTTGGAATACACTGAAAAAGCAAAAACATCATGGAGTGAGGGAAATTCAATTAGAAAGCCGTGTTTGGCGCTATTAAAATGCGCATCTGATTTGTAGTCATGTGTAATGGAAGGCGTTGGTTGTTTTGGAGTGGGTTAACCTGGGTTGAGTTAAAAAAACCTTCAATGCACTAAGTTAACTCTGTTCAAGGGTTTATGTGAGCCACGCTGTCACCATAATATTTTTCTCCTAAAGTAAAATCCAGTCTTGAAATTGATTGGTAGACGAACAGCGCCCTGTAGAGCTGAAATTGCCTGTTGATTTTGCAGATCTTACAAGCCATGCCTGCTCTACATACATGTAAGCTTAATGAGAGTAGAGCGGCTGAGATTGGAAGTAATTTACACAATATGAAGTGAACCTTGCACATAGCAAGATTTTCTCCATCCAAATTTCTTAATGCATGGGCAACCAAGCTCGCCGCATAGTCACCAGGCTCTTTTAAAATGCAACATTTTATAATGTGGCGTGTCTTCATAGTCATCATTGTTTAAAAATATGATTAGGCTTGGCTATGCGTACATACCAAGTTTTCTAGATGCTCTATTAAGCACCGTACTGCTCGTGCTCTCTAGCGTTTTTAAATTCTTGGTCCATCGACTTTTAACTTTGTGGCAATGGGTTTGCTCTAATCAAAAAAATTATCAGGAAGTGCTTGGGGCTTTTTGTATAGTCAAGAAATCTGACGTCAGAGATCAGACAATCTTTTCAGCGATTTCTTTGAGCTAATTTGCAATCAAAGTAGGTTCATTCAGTCTTCCTACGACACGTGGGCGAAAATGACACCTAGTCTCATTTTTCCAAGGCTCACCTTATATGTGCAACCACACCTTCGCTTCTTTCCTTTTTTACACGTAAATGTCTGGCGAATATTTTTTTAAAGCTAGGTTCGGTTTTACAACTAGTTTTTTTCCCCCTTAACCTTAAGAGAAAAAAAACTGTTGCTTATGCGTCAAATTAACTGGCCGGAACTTACTCATTTTCAAAGACAAAACACTGCCCTTGCTCCATTCTCCTCAACGTCATGGCAGAGAATTTCCCCCATTCAGTAATTAGCCGGGGCAAACGAATACATATGCTAATGACTACTATTCCGTGTTAAGAGCCATCGTTATCAGTAACCTGGATGCCTTTAAAAAGGTAAACTTAATTTGCTTCCATTTCAAAATCGGCTTTCAGGCCCCGCATACGCCGACTTCACCAACCTCCTCGCACCTTAAACATTTTGAATAAGATCGTAGTTCATCCACCTACTGTCGAGAAAGTGAAAGGCAAGATGGCTTCTGAGGAATCCATAGGAAGCTGCTCATTGGATGTTGATGGCACTGCCAGTGAGTCTTCAGGAACAACTGGTGAGTTCACATCAGGCAGTTACATGTGACATTATTAACTGGCATATCTTTGGAAAATATTCGTTTCAATACCCCATTTATATCACAGTTAAATTTGTTTTCGATCTACATGTATATTTGATACATGAAATGAGTATTTGTTCAAGTTTCTAATTAAAACTTCAAGATTAAATTTGTAAGATATGCTAATCATCTGGTATCGTAAATTGAGTTGAAGCCAGGCAAATGTGCAATAAAAATTATGCACATCATGTTCAAATTTAAATCAGGTGGGCAAGTTACATTACGTGTGGGCTGGGGATAAGGTTAGTAAGCTGCATTTACAATGGAAAACCACGCCCATGCTGGCGGTCATATCAGTGATATGGGACATGTATCCTAGATCAACCAATAGTTTCCATTTACATTGCCTCTACCTCATGTCACATGAGAAGCAGGCTCGCCAAGACATACATTGTCGCTGCACTTCCTAGTCAAATGGAGTAACTTTGCTCGATGCGTTTTTCTGTTGAAACAGATGGTCGTACGTCTTCAATATCTCAGCGGACCTTGTACAGTGCAAGCGTGGATCTTGGCAGTGGACATTCAGGCTCGCAAGGACTGGGTACTCTCACTGAGAATAAAACCCCCCATTCGCCAAGCAAAACTTACGTCGCCTCTACCAAGAGTGTTTCTTCCGGACAGACAAAGTCCACAACAGAAATCCGCTACGTTTCCGAACTATACATTCCCAACGGTCAAGTCCACAGCACGACCGACGATAACGACGACTCGAACGAACAGCGAAAACCATCCTACATTAATCTCAGTTGTTCTGTGAGCGGTTACACCAGTTACAGTTGCTACAATTCAAAGGTTCGGGAAGGCCTGCGAAGTCGCGATAACAGTCCTGCTAGATTGGCGTTCACTTCCGGAAGTAATGGCAACGGCAGTCTTGCTGATGAGCTGCATACTTTGGATATTGAAATGACGGAAGACGGTGAAATTAAAACTGTAAAGGCGCCCACCAAGTTACACACTAGCAGTATAACCCTAAGTGTCAATAACAGTGCCGGCGATGTAGTTGATAGAGCGAGCAGACTGTCTTTGTATGAAGAGAAACGCTCATCCATTTATCGTGCATCTTCAGAAGATGGAATCCTAAATCAAAATGGCGGACATGGCATCTTGAAACGACGTCACGATGCTCAGGAACATTACAGTGCAACCACAGTCCACATGACTCAGTACGAGTCTAACGAAATTATTGATAAAAGTTCTCAAGAAGAAAACCTGAACGGTGACGAAGGGCGTGTAAAAGAAAGAAAATCCCTGATTCAGCAGCGAATCGAACGTCTATATGGTCCTGGTGCTTTAGCTCAGGGCTTCAGATTTCATCGTGAACGGAAAACTAGTGAGAATGAGTCCTTAGCAGGAATGTCATCCAAGCCTCCTGTGTCAGCTAAACCTTTGTCGCTGAAGTACAGACAGCCTGCTACCAGAGGCCTACATCAACACTTAAACGAGAAACCAACGAATTTAATAAATGGCGGTTTGCCTAATCAACAAATAATTTCAAATGGATCTGACATTAAGAGGTATGAAGTTGATAAAATAGTTTTGTTATTAAGAACTCATCCACACTCACTGAATACGAAATTTGTATGATTAAACTGGGATTGGTGTATTGGCCGTATTTTTTAATAGGTTTGTTTCATAAGTAAATTCCAAAAATTCTTTTGTATTTTCTCAATTTAAGCAGTCAAACGAAGATAATTGCAAATGGCAACGAAAGAACAAATGGAGATGTATCTTATCAAGACCAAAGGGTGGACCTATCATCCAGAAACTATCTAGGATCTGAAAAATTAGTCAGTGGCAAAGAGCCGGAAGACCCTACTAGCAGTAACAATGGAAAATGGTTTATCGAGGCAAGTGCATTTAGTCAAGCTTCCCAGCCTCGTTAAGTGGGTGATAAACTGTCTATAATTTCTAATTCTGGAAAGTAAATAAAATGGCTTTCCAGTGTATTAATTATCGATTTTC
>JAQIXS010005235.1:0-13106 GCA_034700785.1 Rossiulus vilnensis
TGGCTCTCGCTGCCCATTGTCCACGTTGTAAACGCTTTGTTTTTATTACTATTATAAGCGCATTCTACTGTATGTCTCCCCCTCTTCAAAACGATAACATCGCCGATTTAAAAAAAATAAAACGTATATATATACATGTATATTCCTATATATAAACTGCCCAAACACAAAAAAGGAGCCTTTTTGAAGGGTGAACTTGCACCAAATTTGCGCAGCGTTTAAAAAAATGAATTAAAACGGGTCCATCATTAAATGTCATTTGGAATTAATTAGTAGCGCATCTTCAGTTAACTCTTAATTAATGCGTAATAAATATGGCCGAGACAACAATTGTCTGTCTCCAGTATTTCCTGCTTAAAATGCAGTTTCATCGAAAGACGAAAAAGACGTTTTATTTACGTGTATACGTATGTTCGTGTGTTTGTTTGTTTGTTTATTCATTTGGCGAGCAAAGGGCGGCGAGCAGTCTGCGAAAACGACAAACGAATTGGAAAAATCGATAAGAAAAATATAAAAAAGGCAAAAGTCCAGGTGGCGCCACCTGACGAAGAGGAAAGGCGGCGTGAAAAATCACGTACACTCGATTGTGCACACTTTTAATTTTAATCGAATACCAAGACTGTTTTTTTTTTTTAATTTAAAAACGAGCAATTGTCAATAAATTGATGAAAACATCCTGTTGTTAACAAAGCGGGACTTCCGTCTTTTACGATTTTTTTTTGCTCATATCCGGTCATGCAATCGATTCATTTTTAAATCAGCGAAGGTTGAGTCTTACGAAACACAGATCGACTCCCATTGTCTGAGTGTGTGTATCGATTAAATAACGCGTGTCGATGAACGATGTATTTTAAATTCCGATTACCGTATTTTTGTATTTTTTCTCGTTTCATATTGATGTTGATATTACGATCGATCTCATATATATATATTTGTCTTATAATGACGATTTCAGTATACGTGCACAATTTCTAATTCACCTCAACGACCCGTTGAAGCCTCTAAATAAACGAGTGAAGTGAAATGTAAGTTTTTAAAACGAAGATTGTTTTGTGAGATGATATTTTTTCCCAATTGCAACGCCACGTATCATCATCATCATCGTAATTTATTTAATTAGTCGGGTCAGTAGAATTTGGAATTTGTTACCAAATCAATTTCTGTGTGCTTCACGTTTCAACTATCTTTATAACAATTTAAACCAATTGGATCTTCATGAACAGTCCAATTTTGCGTTTTAATATTAACGGGTGATGTTTAAGTGGCATTTTTTATTTTGCCCAATCGGGATCCTTTTTCCTTTTTTTAAATAAAGTATTATTATTATTATTATTATTATTATTATTATTCCGTCATCTCTTTTAAGTCACGCTATGGTATTACGGTGTCATTAAAATGACGTCCGCATTTTCTTCGTAAAATTCCGCCTCTTTTATCAAATGCGTCGTCAAAATGCGTATCAAAAAATCATCCTTCCGCTAATTGAGGTTAATGAATGAAGGTGGTCATTAAAAGCGAGTTAGTTAACCTTTTCGTTTGGCATTTGACATCTTGTTCGCTGCGCTGCTTATATAGCTCAGCACTAAAAAAATGGCCTCACAATATGGGATTTGGGATTACGGAAAACTTCGTTATAGGTTATAGGAAAGCGAAACCAAATCAGAACAGATTGGTTTGAAATGAAAGTTTCTAATCCCAATTCAAGATGGCGACGACAACGCAGACCAGACGGCGTCAAACAAAAATAAAAAACAAAAGGATAAAAGCATCTGGAATTAAAGACCAGTTGCTGAACATCGAGGTGACTTTTTCCAACTTCAACGAGAAACCGATCGGATCGAAAAACGAATTTCGCTACCAATAAAAATCATATATTTTCATGCCGAGCATCCCGACTCTTTAGTCAGGTTGGTATGTTTAGTGAAATTCGTAGGACGAAAACGAGATAAAAAGTACGATTCATAAGACGGTAGAGGTCATTTTTTAAGCTCAAAATGTGGATATTTGGAAAGCCCAATGAAGTACGTGAATGAAAGAAGTAAGAATCTATCTAGATTCTTCTGCAAGAATAAACGAAATTTTGCGAAATTTAGCTTTAATACGTGTAGCTGGAGAAAGAAAGTCGCTTTGACCCCCTGGTCATCGCCGGTTCATTAGAGGTCAACCGATAGATGCCGGCAAGGACGTGAGAGGTAGGAGGAGGAGGAGGAGGAAATGGGCGTCTCCAGGACAACTGGCCATGACCGCATATAAACAGACATTTGGAGAGAATCTTAGTAGTAGCCACTACAGAAAGAGAGATTGAGAGAGAGGGGACGACCGTCATTACAGTAATACAGTAACAAAAAGGGACATCACCTTAGGGGGGTAGAAGCCTGCTGCACTTTCTTAAGGGGGAGGGAGGGTCCTTTTCATCCCCCCTCCTTCATCACCCCCTTCTAAATCAGCGTCTCGTTCTTCTTATCGATTATCCGAAATCCGTTAACATATCGTCGTCCCATGATAATGTGTTGCGGTCGAGGTAAACTGAACGCGAACGCAACGCCCTCTGCGTTCAAACCCAAAATTACGAGCAGCAAACAGTGAGTGAGGTCACACTGACTCTCTCTCTATATATATATACCCAGTGACGCAACGTTTAAACGCACATCATTTCTAAATATAGAGCAAATCGAACGCGTAATCCGTACGCATTTAGTTCTCGAGCGTGTATTTTTTTTCTTCAATTTTAAATTTCCCAAACTCTTCCAGTCCCGGACGTACAGACTGCGTGTTCCTCTGCTCGATCACTTTATTATAGACAGGGTCAGCGAGGAAATACTACGTGAATAATTATAATAATACTTCATTCAAAAAAGGACACCAACTGAGCAAAAAATGCCTCTTACATGGACCCGTCAATATTAAAATACAAAAATTGAACGCAATTCATGAAAATCCAACTGGTTTTAAATTATGAAAAAAAAATATTCTTTTAGGGACTGCGTCGTCGATATTCAACCGAACGAGTTTTAAAAAAAAAGTCAAGCTTATGAATGGAAAACGATAAGAATATGAAAAAAAAAAAAAAAATTATTAAATTATTAGAATAAGACGGATTTTAAGGAGATTTGTAAAGTGGACAAAACCCACTGGTGGTCGTGAAAAATTAATCGTTCGACCGAATTTTCCAAAAGTTCCAAAAGTGAACTGAAGAAATAAATATAATATGGATCCGAATGAGATCGGAGTTCCACGCACGTTCTATATATATTTTTTTATTATTATTGCATCGATGGTGACGTTGAAACAGCGTGCGAGACGTACGGATTTTTATTCCGACACTTACATACGTAGGCTACGCCATTTTACCATCGCCGCAATCAAAGAACGTTTGACCCCAGCGCAAATAGGGCGAAACGACGGACACCCTGTATCTAACTGCTTGACCAGTTGCATCCGAACGACAGTACGATCAAAACGCCACAATTTATAGCCACGAACAGGTAGGTTTTGGACTCATCGGGGGGTCAAAGGTCAGATCATGTTTCCACGTACCGTTTTTATGTTTCCGTCGTTTCGATGGCGTTTCTTGAGAAAAAGTCGGGCCATTTTGGCGGGCGGCGCACATCCGGTACGAATAGGTCGCGATTAATCCAATTCCAAATTCGAAATAAGGAGGAAGTGGTGACCCCTCCCTTCTTCCCTTCCTCCCTTTCGTCACTTCACTTCCGGCGGCGACCTCAACGCGAGCGGAAAGAGATCGCCGAGCGACCATCGCGATCGTCGCTCGGAGGACGATTCATGCCAACGACTCGATTCCACCGAGTCCACTCTGGAAAAGAGCAAAGCCAGATCCACAGGTTGGATCCACAAAAATCCCTCATCGATCGAAAGGCGATGGAGGCGCCACCCGACGAGGAAGAGGAGGAGGAGGAAAAGAAGACGCCATGTTGAATTGGGAGCGCACGATCATCGTACCTACGTTAAAGAGACGCCCCATAATCTCAGCCCAAATCGATATAGTCTTCGTCATCGACCATTTCGCGTGAATCCAAGAATCACGCTAAATCCTTAACAAAGAAACTATTTAGGGTGACTGGAGGCAACTCATCGAACAACTTATGGAAGGAGGAAAAAAATGAATAAAAAAACCTGATCAAACGGAAATAAACTTAAAAAAACTTGTCTAATGACCAGGTGCGGCAAAAATCCATCCCAAATAAGAGTATACCCCAACCACAAAAGGAATGAAAAAAAAACGCTGCCCTAGCACACGCACACTCAGACAGAGAGAGATATGCTGCCCCTGTGTGAAGGCAATCAGGACGTACGCGAGAGCTCTGGTGGGCGGCATCGTCCCGAATCAAGATGGCGTCGAGTGTTACGCTCCGTATCATTACGAGTGGATCGAGCGGCAAGGCCCTATGTCAACAAAAAAAGGGGTCGTTGCAAAAACAGAGGCGAATCTCGCGAATTTAATGAAATTTATACAAGGGACGAAGAGAAAAAAAAGAAAAAAAAAGTTGTTTGAAAATGGTAAAAGTCAAGAGACGAGCGAGAGAGCGGAAGTGAATTCCCGATGAGGAACAGGAAAAGAGGAAAAAAGGGGGAAGAAAGGAAGGAAGACGGAGGGACCCGGATGCGCGCTTCAAAGACCCGAAATCTTTCTGATTGCGCCTGCTCGATAATCGATGGTAAGGAAAACTAGGATTGATTCACGCTGAGAAAACATCAATTCCAGAAGACGACACTCTCTGGGTACCTCTTCTCCTCTCCTCCTTTTTCCTTTTCCTCCTCCTCCTCCTCCTCCTCGTTGTCCTTCTCCTGATGCGACCCCAAATATAACAACGAACATTATCGACGGTGACAGAAAACGGGTGGAGCGAGAAAATTGACAAAATTGGATGAAAATAAAACGAACGGACGAAGAACGAGACGTAGTACGAGTACACACGTACACGTACAACGTCAGTGCACGATAAAGGATCGGTTGATGTCGGTTATGTCCATCGCGATTGGCGATGAGTTGGAAAGTTGAAATGCAACGTTGATACTTCTCGAAGGTATTTCTGGAAAACGCGAACAACGACCACGTGTCAGAACGCCCCCTCGAGGCAACGAATGGACTTTGATGAAAAGGCTTCTTCTTTCGCCCCTCAAGAGGCCCTTCAGCCGCCATTTCACTTTCATATATTTTCAACTTTTGCATTAATTTTCCATCGCCTAATTTTTTCTCCCTCTTCTTTCTCTTCCTCTTCCTCTCTTTTTTTACCATTTCGCATCAGCGTTATACGCGTGTAGATAGATGTAAGAGCCGCCTCCGGTACGGATGTTCGACTAGGGTCAAAACGCGTATAATATTTTGTGATTGGGTGTACGAACCCCCATCATTGTCCAATTTAGTCTTGGCAAATTGTTGCTCAATTCAATAATTCACTCCCTCCATTTTTTCCATTTTTCCCCTCCGTCTTTAAGCGCGGTCTCCAATCTCTAGTATCTCCTCCTCTTTTATATATATATATATTATGTATATAGGGTGATATAGAATGGATGTCTCATAGGGGTCGTTCATAAAGTACCTAAGCAATTGACCGCTGCAACTACGGGTGATACCTCCCCCTCACATTTATCTATCGTTTAAACAGGGGATAAATTTATGTTTTCGACTGGATTTTATTGGGTAAATAAAACAATCGCTTCGTTTTCTTCGCTTTTTAAATTTTAATTCACTCCGTGTTAAAACAGAGTGAAAAGTAAACCAATGACTTTCTTTTTTTTAAAAATCTTTATTCCTTCTTAGGGCTTACGTGTCAAGTGTAAGATGTAAACGACACCCTCCTTTTAGTTTTAACGAATGCCTTCAACGTGGTATTGTAAATCCAGTGGTAATCCGTGGCTAAATCCACGAACAAACACCAGGCGTCGCCTTCATCGATTTTTTTGTGTGGTGCGAAATAATAGCTTTCGGCCCTTCGGATACTTTTATTCGATAAAAAGCCCCTAATTGCGGATAAAGTGGGCGCGAAAAACCAGTCAACATCTGCTTTTGGGCGACGACAGCCAGGAAAAGCGACGCCACTGGTTGCCAGCAAAGGATATCATGTATATATATATATAAAACATGAAGAGGGATTTAAGGGAGAGGATATACAGAGAAAAAAAAAAAAACACAACCACTAAATGACCGACTATCGCTTTCCTAATATGACCACATTTTCAGGCGACAAAAATGCAGACGACTCAATTTGAACACAACCCTTATCAAACTCATTAAGGTTTTTTTTTACGTTGCTGTTTTGATCGGAATGAAAAATGAGATGAAAAAGAGACTTCTGAGAATAAAATTATTAAAATACATCGCTCCAGTAGCGGGTTTAAAATAATTGCATTCTTACAGTATTACGCTCTCTGTTAGCCGAATTTTAAACGATTACTATAAACAACTTTTCCTAATTTGATTGGATTTCCAGCGAATTTTTCAATTTTTATTTCTAAAGTGATCTTCTTTGTGCTTATCAATTCATGAAACAAAAACAAGATGGCAGCTTCCCTTAGCCTTTAATTGTCTCAGTAAAAATAATAAATGAAGCGATGCGAATGAGCATAATCCCAAATACGAGAAGAAGAAAAAACCACCTTGAGCAAAGTGTCCGTTGGTCGCGCGTGCCTTATCACGTTTTCATTCATCTCAATCTGATAAAATGCAACAGACTCAGTCTTCTACAAGTGTACATTACACGCAGTACAGCGAAATGTATACATGTATAATAGCGAACGAGGGAACGCGCGTTCAATCCGGTTGAACGGATGAATGGTTGAATGCGTTCGTTAGTATACACGTACAACGTGTATAATTGGAAACGCCATGCCACGCACACACTCTCTCTTTTTTGTTATTAGGGTTAATCTGATTTAAAACGTTAAATCGAGTCGTCCTCTTTAATAAGCTTTCCCTTTATTTTCTCTATATATTGACTGTCGTTCGTTCGTTCGTTCGTTCGTTCGTCTGTCTTATCGTTAGATTTAAATCTGTCTTCACCACGCCAGTTGGCTTTTACACGACGATGATTTCTTAATGCGGCGGAAATAATACGCAGGCTAAGAGCAGCCGTTTTAACCCATCGAGCAAATTACTATTATATATTATATTACACATCGGATAAAATAGGATAATATCGATCGAAGCGACGATTTTTCACCTAGCGGACGCTCGCTTTCGGATAGCAATGCAGATTTTCTGACTGAGAAAGCGCTCACCCTATACAATTGTAATCACGACAACAAAAAATAAATCAGTTTCATTTACAATTGAACCAGGTTTTTTTTTTTATTTGTTCGACAAACTGAAACGAATCTTTACAGTAAACGCAAAACTTTGCGGACAGCACATGACCTAAAGGAAAGATGTCAGTTAATCTTATTTCCGCTTTAAATGAATTATACGTCCGTGGTGGTGTTTATTTTTTGTCGGATGCGTCGATGAAGCCCGTGACGAAGTGCGTGGCATAAATTAAACAATTACCACGATTACCGCGCGTTTATGGGAAATCGCATCCCCCGCTCGAACCGTAGATCAGCAAACCATACATACTCTCTCGTCTGGCAGAGCTGCCTAACTGCGAGGGGCAGCATCGATCTCTTCGCGCCGAGAAAACGGAACCAACCAAATAACAACCAAAACCAAATTCCAAATAATATTAATATATTCGTCATTGTGATTAGAGCAAACACTATTCTACACGAACCCTTAGTCACTTTAGTTTATCAGGCAAACAGCCGTTGATTTATTGAATAGGTGTTATAAATATGAATTAAAAAAACAACGTAAATCGAATAGACAATTTCGATTTTAAAGCTGGGGTCAATCAAAAACTCGTTGGTATTTTCCCGTCACACGACTACGCAGAAGCGAGTATAATGTACACGTAGGCCTACGTATTGTGTCCGCATATAATATCGGTTGCCATGGCACGCAGCGAGCGCGTTATTACTGTATTTATCGTCGATGTCCCGAATTGTGATCTTATTGAATTGAACGAATCCAATAAGAAGCGCGCGTATCGAATGGACTTCTCTTAAATCCATTCAAGGGCTTCTTCATTCGCACAACAACAAGAAAAAAGCAATATATAGTCATCATAGGCGAGCGATTATTGCGTCGATCGCGATACATCTTCATTTCAATCAACGTATATAGGCCTACGATTTGATTTTCGACTTGACGTCTAAATCTATACGTGTTAGTTAGTGCGAGACACTCGTTGGAAATAAAAAAAAAAAGATGACAAGAGGAAGAAAATAGAAATGATACGATTTAACGTTCTGCGTCTTAATAACGCGATTCTTTATAAGTTAAAACCTCACGCGTTGAGGAAAAAAAATAAAAAACCGAGGAATTCAGACGCCGTGTTAATTAATCGGTAAGCGAACGAAAAATGCAGTCGGCGCGATTCACATATCGAGTGATCTGATCACTTTTGATTCTTCCTTCGTCGTACAAAAATGGAAAATAAAAATGGTTGATGAAAAAAAAGGGGAAGTGTAAAGAGGTGGCGATTAATTAACACATATTTGGTATTACCGGATAGATAATCTTTTTACATTTTCTAATATAAATGTAGTAGCGTAATTTTAATAGTAGAATTTTAACGTGCATGAAAAAAGGCAATAAATTCGTCGTTATCAATTCATTTGGCGACTAATTAACACAGATGGCGCTACGGTCATTTCGCGGAAAGATGTTTCAAATCCCCCACCCCCTTGAAACTTGATTTTATCACTGGCAATATTGATTATATACGTGTATTGCATTGGAAAAAATATAAAAAAATGGCCACCCTCCACGTACGTGTATACTGATTGACAAAATACGGAGCTTATATATGATGATTTTTACGATCGACTGTCATAAACCTAAATTGGTCCGAACGAGAGATGACGAAAAGCAATCGCGTCGTCATATTTCCCACCTCCAACCCCTTTTATTTAATTGAGGGTAAACCTCATAGACGACGGATATGTAGCCTAAATCTAAAATTGCGAGAAATTGCGTTCGTACTTTTATCAATTCCTTAGAATGTGCGTTCAAGAATCAAAGACCTGGAATTGACTAATAAAAAAAAAAAAGCATCTACCACCGGATGACTCCTAGTCACTCACTGGGAATATGGGGAAACGAATAGTTTCTCTCATAGCTTCGAAATATCGTTTTTAATTAATCCAATTAGTCTTTGATTTCAGCCTCTTCGCATCGACTGAAGATCACTTTCGACGGAAACAGGAAGACCAACATTTTCTTTTTCATCGAGCGTCGAATTTCAAAGATCGATATTTGCCTTATAGTTTAATCGTAAGGCGATCCGGAGACCGGAAGGAAGGAAGAAAAAAGGAAAAGGAGGAGGAGGAAGAAGTGGAGAAGAGAAGTAGCGTGATTAAAATAAGAGGAGGAGAAAAATCCAGGAGGAGCTTCTCGTGTGTCGGACAAGGACTATGAATGAGTAAACCGAGCAGAAAGATTGAAATAATAAAAAAAAACTAAAGAAATATATTTCCCCCTTCGAAGAGAAGAAAAGAAAACGACGACGAAATGGATATACGTGTATATATGTAGAGATAGAGAGAGGAATAAAATATTAGGACGGGCCAAATCGATGAACAACCTACGAGTACGGTTGGAATAGTAAGGAACAATTGGATGAGGATGAGGATGGGATGGGGGGGAGGAGAATTGCATTCGACGAAGGAACTTTAAAAAAAGGGAGAAACTGAAGTGAAATGTACAGTGCATTGTACGTGTATTTGTACTAAACAGCTGGCGCCCCCCCCCCCAATGCGATCGCATCGGGCCGCTGACAATTTCATAACAACCACCGAATAAATTATAAAAAGTAAACAAAAACTGTCTTATAAATTAAAAAAGAACGAATATATGGAGGGGAAATTGTGGGGAAAGTAGCTAAAAACGTCCCCACCACGAGTGAATAACCCCCAAATCCTAACAGGCTCGATGTTAATTTTAAAAATCCTGAAGAAATTGAAAAATTCTCATAGATTTTTACCTAGATACTAGACGTAGAATTGATATAAAAAGTAAGCTTCATATTTATTTCGTACGGAGGGTTTTTTAGCCGCACAATTTTCACCCAAAATTTCTCTGATTTTGACGGAGAAAATTGAAAAATTATAATCATAAAAGGACATCGAGAAAGTCACCGATCGACATTTATAAGTCGTAAATCCTATCTGTCCTAACGGGTCAAACAGGTCAGAGTTGTTCCGTTGGCGTTAAAAAAAATTACATTTCAGAGCAAATAATGCAATGCGGAGAAGTTTCATCCGACAAACAGTGTAGGCCTACTGTACTTTCTGGATACAACGAATGTTAGCTGTTTGCGAGAAAATGTTTCGAGATTCACGCGAATTTTATTCACTGTTTATTTTCGTTGGTTCAGTTTCCAATCCGTATTTATTTCCTAGATGGACAGAGCGGCATGCCTGGATGCTCAGGTCCAAGTATTTCACGGACCGCCACCGCGCGAATAGCTACGCCACGTTTGCCACCGGCAGCTAGAAAAGACCTTAACCCAGGATTTACCCAGTATTTTATATGAGCCAGTCCAACATTTCCTAAATTATCCGCCGCTACGAATTTCGCTAATCTATGGAAGCAATCAACGAAAGATGAAGTCAAAGCTCGGCCACCCGTATTGCACACGTGATGCGCAGTGAAGCTGCCTAATGGAATAGCTAGGGGTAAAAGGGGCAAAGAGGCTTCACCGCACGACATTATTTCTTAAAAGCGTGGATGATTTCGAGAGGTTGATTCCTGGCAAAACGCTTAAATTTCCTTTCATTTTAACTTTGTCTTCACCCCGTACACACGCAGAGCGGAGTGTATCGACCCGTTCGTTCCGCAAACGTCCGCGCGTCCGTCCACCGCGGCGCGGATATATTCCGTGGGAGCGCCGTTGCGTTTTTATTTTATGGTTAATCGATCTCTGTGGATGCGTTAAGCGGAAATGGCGTCGGTCGTCGTTCACCTGCCTTTCTTTCTTTCTTCCTTCCTTCCTGCGTGCCGATGCATATATGAATGCCACGCCATGCCATGCCATGTGTGCCGTGTATGTGGCACGCAGGTTTCACAGACGACATCAAACCCTCTTTTGCGCAGCGCATTTTTCCCATAAAACGATGCTCGTGATGATAATACCAAACGAATGGGTTTATTGGCCGACTAAAACAGCGAGCCTATGCCAAATAACACCTTCCCTAAACCCCTTTCCCTTCTCGTTCAGCCTCAATACGAAGCGCCGTAACAATTAGCATCGCCTTTTTCTGCCTTTTTTTAGGGGAAAGGGAATCTCAAAATTCCTGGTTTATCGTAAGATTTAAATTTAAGGTTTCACGGATTAATCGCGCATTAGCTAATTCGCGCGCATTCCACTTTTATAATATTACGAATGTACCAATATTAATACTGACTTTATTCCAGTATATCACTCGTACGTAACCAAACTTCATATAATGCGATTACAGTACATTTGCATCGTGAGTAAGATTTAGGGATTTCAGATGTACGTTTAACCCAGATAATGTGGAGGTCGTGACAACTTTAGAGGGTAGCCTGTTAAGATTCGACCTGTATCCTGTGCGTGGAATAAGAAGAATGATGACTGCAGGATGTGTTGTTGTTGTTGTTGTTTGTTGCAGCGTCCGAGAGGAGCCGTTTAGAATGATGAGGCGATTACCACTATGAAAGGACTTCAAGACTTAATCTGAGATAAAAAAAAAAATAGGAGAAGACCGTATGATTTCATCGCACTGTCTGCGATCCAAAAGGTCCCTTTCGATAGCAAAATCGTTGCTCTCCGTATAGACATCATCAGTGTCTATTGAATTTCATCTCGATCTTCGATGATACGAGCATCGAGTGTCAACAGGCTATAGAGACCCCAAATCGTCCATTCAAATAAAATTAAAACCAAAAACCAAAACGGAAGAGCACTCGTCGTTCGGATTGCAAAATGGACAACGAAGAGGACAATGGATTTTTAATCCGGTGGTCGGTTAGTCTTTTGTACGAAACCCTTTGAAGCCCTCGATGGATCTCCATCGGAGGTTTCGGATTAATCGACGTTTGCTTAAGGAGAGCGGCCATCGGACGAAACTGCGTGGATGAAAAGTGAAAGAAAAATAGGCCTAGGACCAAATTAGGTATTATTAGGGGATGGAAAAACCGCGAAACCGAGCCCCATCAAAAGGCGGATTAAATCGGTTTTTGACACCGGCGTCGATAGCATAAATGGCGCCAATTATTATACGCGGTGCATGCGACGATGATAAGGGGGTAAAAGGGCTTGATGGGAAGGAACGAGCGTTTAGGGGCCTCATTAAACACCAAAAGAGTGAAATTTAAAAGAAGAAGAAGAAAAAAAACACCACACATATACATACGCTCACTTATGGAATGCATGGGTGAAGAAAACGAGCGTATTTATATATACTGTAAGCAAACAAAAGTAAGCCTACATGAAATACGCGTGTGTGTGTGTACACGACACTGTCCGTTCTGTTAGACCTGCTTTATACTTTTTAAGCGGCCTACACATTATTTGATGGGAAAGGAACCAAAAAAATTAGCTATTATCATGACCTTCCCACTGTACGTTACTGACATTCGAAAAAGACGGAATTGTCTAAAAATAAGACACGCAAATTCAATTCACGTATAATTGTATCGCAGTTATCGAGCGCTTTCGTATACAAGTGGTTATAACCAGATGGCTCGAAATCCCAATATGAAAGTACTAGAGACGAACAGTTATACTGTATATATGCGCTTAAAGTTGGCATTACGTGCATATGGCAGTCATTTTGGAATACGGCGATAATCACCAATATATAACGTCATGCTTTATTGATTCACAAATTGCAGCCCAGAAATGAATTTCTACGTTATAAGCACTCGCGTATGAAAATAATGATACGTCCGCTACTTTGTATGAGCTTACGATCTACTCCTATAACGTTAAAAAGTATTTTTAGGTTAGCTGTAATCAGCGTATATCAGCGTATCCAATGTATTCTGATTTCAGGGCAAGGAGGTGGGGGGGGGGGGGAGGAGA
>JAQIXS010005236.1:0-13101 GCA_034700785.1 Rossiulus vilnensis
AATATCAGCAATCCATTGTGTTCTATAGCATACACATGATTGATAAAGTCTGGAAATGTTTTCTATAAAGCTGGCAAATTCAGGGCAGTAGAGAATCTTAATTTCGGTGCTGTGCAATATTTTATATTGCACACGGATGTGCTGTACTGCACTGTTCTCGACTTTTTGAAGTTGCGTTCAACTTTTTTTTTGCTTTTTGCCGTGGCTCTCCAATTCTGTGGGTGCCTCCTCCACCATAAGCTAGACCATTTGTGATCTGCTTAAGCGGAATGAAATTGTATTTACCCCCAATGAAAAAAAAATGCCGTACAGCCCTTACTTTCAGTATATATACGACTTGCTTAGCTTTTCCACTTTATCACGCTGAGTAATCTGAATGGAGGCTTCATGCCTCTTTTCTGAATTTGCAACTGCACCGAAGATTGATTACCCTCTCCGTCCGCCTAAACATTCGATTGATCAGTATATAAGCATTTCTGAAACATTTTGTGATTAACCTATAAGAAAAAGCTCGTTTTCGCATTAACAACTCGCAACGTCCATCACTGGAGATGAAGCCCAAGAAGGCATGCGTCTTCGTCGCAACGAAACCCGGCGAGAAAGCCATTCTTCACTCCAGGACCCATGTCATACTGCCCCTAATTCCTCCATTAACTTTTAAGGCCGCTGGCATGTCTTCTGCATGGAAATGAGAATTTTGGTAAAAGCACCAGGGGATTCAATCTGGCGATAAAATGTCTTTTATCAAAATGGCAAGAAAATCCATTGGAAAAGTGCTGCTTAAGTTCTCTAAAGCAGCATAGGGCCGAGGCACGTTTGTATCTCTTTTTCTTCCTGTGTATCTTGCCGTTTCAGCTCGTTTTTTTATGAAGACGGATGCTCATCTATAGTTAAATGTACTACATTGAATAAATTTTATTCACGCAAAAAATCGTATGCTGCTTTAAACATAAATCGTAATGCATGCGAACTAGAAAATAAACGTTACCTCCAGCTATTTTCCCAATTATGCAGGTCCGTCAGTATTTCAACTTACTGAGCATTGTTGAACATGTTCATTTGTTTCCGCAATGTGAGTCATCATTAAGGCCTCGATAAATTAGAACGTTATTTTAATAACGCTTCAGGCTAATTATTTCATAGAATAGAGCAATACAACAATGCATCACACTATCCTTTGATAATATTCTTTCTGGTGTCATTTTTCTGAAAGTGTGCCGCAGAATACCGTTTCCGCCAGGTTTAATCTTTACTTTCCATTCTCAACTTTGTTACAGCCATTAATCAATACGCCACCTTAGACACTAAACGTGTCGCCTTTCATCAGGAGTTATATTTGGAATTGCGTGCCCTTAAATGCATAGGACACAAACTGGGACAGAGGTGAATTTTGTCAGTCCCTTACCGATATTGCCTTCACATGAATAAGTCTTCATTGAGTGGTTCTCCTTCCTTTGTAATTAAGCATTCATGTTCAGATGAGATCTGTACGCTTCATTATGCATGATGGGCCTGAATTCGTATCCTCTCACAATGCGTGTACTCCGCTCATATGTATAATAGGATTTGCTGCGCAAAGATCCTCTATTTCCGAGGCAAATATTGATTACAGTGTAACTTCAGGTATGCCTGGCTTGCATTGTTCGTGATAGTTACACGGCTTTTGCATTAATTGATTTTTATTTCCAAGTTTGACAGTGATTTGAAACTGTCAACCGCTACGTGCCCAAGGCAAGCCAGAATCACTTCATACCCAGGATCTCAGCTATTGCTTGACTACCCACTTAATAAAAAAATGGATTGGTACAGCAGGGGTTGTGCTTTATGCAATTACGAATCTGCTTCAGTGCATTCTTTCCATGCGATATTTTTAAGAGCTGTGATGGTGCGATCTGTACAGTTCTGCTAGCTCTTCCTGGTGCTGTTAATAATTCATGAGTTTTGGTTCAATTCATCTTTCCAAGCGGAATTTGGTTTGCAGGCTACGTTTGATGAATCTTACTGCATAGAAAATGCATTTTGAATGCATTCTTTAAAAATGGCAGTCCAGATGCATGGAATTGCTGATCTAACACGTTTTGAAATTTGTCAGTGCAAGCAACACCATAAACGCGCTACATCATAATATGAAATGGTATGAGAAACTGGTGTACGGACACAGGCTGATTCCCCATCTCTATATTTGATATAAACGACACTTTTGTTTGATTTTAATAATTTATTTTAATTGTGGGGTGTTTTTTTATTAATATTGTGTAGGCGATGCTTTATATGATTAAGCAATTATGTTTGTGATTCATTAATCTTATGATGCTTGTCTTTTTCTAGGTAAGCAAGAAATCAATTGTGTATGCTGATTTATGGTCCAGACTCAGTACTTGTTTCACATTTCATCACTGTACCAGGTAATAAATGTACTTGTATAAAAAAGACATTTTTAAGACACCACTCAATTGGGGAGCCTCCTTGTGAGAGAAAAAATAGAAATATTTAGAGGAGACCAGTAAACTTATCTTGTTAGAATCTCTCAAGAGATATCAAGATCAGTGTATTTTTCGGTGCTTTGACCATTACCATTACATATCAAAGAAGTTTTGTATCTTCCTTTCCTTTCTTAATGCTACATTTCACTAAACCATTTCCCGATTTGCAGACTTTTTGAGTTTAGATGTTCCATTCGTCATGAAATAATTGCCACAGAACTTATCTTACTGTCATATGTTAGGCCAACTTACAAACTTATTTCGCTGATAAAGTGGATTATTAACTGCCATTTTGATCTCGCTATTTATCGCATAATCCACGATGTTTATCGTCTGGTTCGCTCTTGTCTTAGCATGTAAGTGTGGTTTAGTGAGTAATTCATGCCAAAATTGGTTTCTGTAATCCGCGTTTCGCGTTGCACGACGACATTTAAACTTTTCCAGTTAAGTGAAGTACGACTGCAGCAGCGATGTTATTGCGTGGAGATCATTTGGGCAGCGCAAAGGCCTCCCAGATTAATGCAAGCAAAGTTTGTGTTTCTGAAAGCAAAAGAACTTGACAGTAATTAGATTTTACGCTATAAAAGCCTTTGAGTTTGGACTTAGATAGCGCATAACTAAAGAGCTAAATTGTAATGCATGCACGCACTTCGTGCATGTAATTTACGGTGGTAGAAATGGGAAATTATAACTTCTTGCCTAATGTGTATAATGCCAAGCACCGCCCCGCATTACCGTGCGCATGGATCTGTTTGGATGATAATCCCACATAAACGAGCAGTGCATGCACAAAACTATAATATATATATTTTTTCTATGAACGTGTTTATTGTGGTGAGTGCGTGCATTTAGTTTTTGGAGACTTCAGTGTTCGGCAGCTAATGTGGGCCAAAATGGCTGTTGCCAGGTTTAATTACAGAAGACGCTCTGATTGCAGAATCTGATACACGACGAATTTATCCCTGGTGAATAGAAGCGAATCCGGTTTCTGAAGTACTGGGTAATCGCAATTTCCGAGATATGAAGGGAAAATCCCAAGGGAATGGATGCACGAAAATGCAAACGTTGTCTCTGATAGGTCACCAGAGAATTTAGTGGATTTCAGTGTGGAGTTTCTTTTCATTCTTGTTTTATTCAGTAACGTGTACGTGTGCTGTTGATTTCGTCAAACGCCCAAAACTGCGAGACTTTCAGATGTTAACTACTGTATCAAACTACCGTGCAGTTCCAGTGTATTTCCAGAACGTTTGGACCCGTGTCGTGTGGTGGTAACCATAAAGAATAGTTAAAATCCCTCGCTGCTAAGCTCCAGATTTCGATAATACCATTCTGTTGACACCAAGATCAATAAAATGGGTCTAGTACTTTGGGCTGCAGTTGGTTCCAAAGAGACAACTGCAACCCGTTTGAATGCCATTCTAAAAGTAATTAAGCGCATGTTATCAAATTAATTTCAAACACGGCTGTTAATGTGCAATTAAGAGAGGCTATAAAACCAGGTTATTTTAGAATATTTCAAATATGCAAATTTAAGTAACATACAGTACACTTTAACTGCACAAAGCAAACCAAAAAGTTGGTATAGTTTATTCTAGATGAGAAATTAACTTTAAAAAATTGAATAAAATTTCATTTAGGAAAACTATACATGTACCTACTTAGATGATACTTGTTAAAGGGGGAACCTCACATGAAAGGAGAAGGATGATTTGGGAGCAAAACGGGTCGACCAAAACTTACAAAACGAACATAACAAGGGTTTTTGACCTCGGAAGCCTGAAATTGTCAGGGAAGTAGGAATAACCTGGAAAATTCAGGAAAATTAAAAAAATTTATGCAAATGTCAGTGGAGTTACATCAGCTTTATCAGCATTGACTTTATTTTGCTGTTTTAGGAGCAAACTCTTAATACAAAGAGCTGCTTACAGAAGTGAAGTTAATTCTTATCATTTTTTTAAATGTCCAAGTAGAAAGTGAATTTATAATAAACAAAGTTGTGTTTGTTGAGAACTTGAAATTCAATTCAACTCATTACCCTACTGTCAGCAAGGATACGCCACGTGGAAACAATTCAGAACGAAATATATGAACTAAAAAAACCAATTAAAACGTTTTCAATTAAAAAACAATATCATTAATTGGTAAATTGTTTTTAATTTCGACTAATTTTGCGTGTGTGATAAAGTTAGAGAGTATTTTTCCAAAAACCGGGAAAAGTCAGGGAGATCGAATTTCATTTTGGTGGGAATCCTGATGTCACTAATTCGAGATTTATGTGACTGAGGAAAAAGATAGCCGACCATGCATGCCAAAATAAATTACTATTACATAAACATTAAAAATCCAGCATGCAGTCTTCGCTATCCATCTTCGTGGGTAGTTGACGCCTGACAGCAGTGAGCAGTTCGATCCGTCATGAGTGACAATTTCGTTTAATTTGTTGGGCGGGGGAGGGTCATATTTGGACAATTTTCGGCGCACGTTTGCGGAATCGATGTGGATTTTCGTGGCCATGCATCGCGCTGTTTTAATGCTTCCAGAGCCGCTTTTCCATGCACTCTTTGTTTTCCCCTGGGCGCTCTCGCCACTCGTGGAACAGTTGAGAGTAAACAGAAGTTTTCTGGTCGTTGGTGCAATCGGCGTGGTGCTAATGCGCGCGCAAAGCAAGCTCCTCCGGGCTGAGCAAAGCTCTTCTGTTTGCTGCTTCTGCTCTTCGCACGCCGGTGCCACATTTGGCAACTCACAATTCGCGTTTGGTTTCCACCCAACCGGACCGACTCCGTGCCAACTGCTAGCCGTTGAATTCGGAGCAAGGTGGAAATTAATTCCCGGATTGGATGTTGTCGAAACGACACGTTCTCCCTCCGCCGCCTCGTGCGACGCCTTTTCTCTGTGCATTTTGAGAATCTTGGAGTCGATAAAAAGCCCATTGTTAACAGTTGTCCGAGGTGCGTTAACCCTAAACGAGGCCAGTTACGCTCGGGCCTCAGACGTTGGTAACGCTGTTTAACTTAGACTAAACATTGCCATCCGTATACAGAAGAGTGAGTTACTTTGCATCTTCAAATCGTAAGGACTGCCAGCCTGCTTGCTATTAAGCATTGCATTAATGCTGAATTGAGTACTTTTCCAACTTATAGATCAAGGTGACACACGTAATGTGATCTGATACGTTATTATCCGTTAGAAAATAGGAAAGAATTTCGACTGAGTTTCCCTAAAGAAGCCGTTTTTGTTTAAAAGTTCCAAAGATTTGAGTACTTGGATATATTATGAAAGTTTCACTTTTAATTGTAAGTTACGTACACGGCGGTGAAAGGGCTATTATTATGAGCATTGTGATCACATGGTCGAATTCATCAGAACGTGATCGTGGGTGAGGACTAAATATTTGTTCCGAAAATGCATGGAAGTCTGTAGATAAAAACGTTGACAAAGAGTATTTCAGAACTTCAGTAAGTGTAATTTATTTCCTGGGAAAAAAAAATTGGCATGAGAATTGATTGACAATATCTTCTAAATCGCTTATATGTATACATGTATTTTCTACATTATAATCATCAACACGGTCAATAACTGCTATGTAATTGTGTATTAGATTCACAAAAGTAGAATGCATTATTTCAGAATGTTTTTCGTTGGTTGAGATGTGATGACCCTGATGCAATGATCAATAAATTGCATCAATTCAGGTTTTTTGTTGGGTTTACTGATAAAGGTTTTCCAGTGCCCATGCGCCACCTATGGTGAATTGTGCGTAACGATATTTGTCAGAAATTGCCAACTTGAAAATTCCTGATTTTGTATGGATTGGGATTTAATATTGGTATTAAAAACACCTATACTTCTACTTGTATGCTTTGCCAATGGATATCAAGCCCCGATTCAAATTTGACACCTGCCCTGATGGAAATATCAATGTTAAGAGTACACATCAGTACAAATATACTGATATTAGTAGTACCATAAAACCACTAGAATACTGATATCAGTAGCCCTAAAACCGTTATAGAAACAAAGTGATATCAGTAGAAAATCACATACTGATCTTTTCACCAGGGTGTGCAGCATGCTATGATTGATTCGCACGATGACCGAAAACACTTCCCCTGGCGACATGAATGTAGTTCCTTCAGGCCTGTTCCAACTTCCAAGATCGCATTTCCGCCACCAATTTGCGTCGAACACGTTTACTCACAATTATGTGTGAGGGAGAATGGCTGCATGCGTTCTTGCGCTGGGGAAGCTGATTTCCAGGAATTCACGTTTTGGCGTTTACCCTAATGCCAGAAAGCCAGATTTGCTCGAATGCCGCATGAAATGGCGAATGCCATGATTTCTCCCACATTAAATCGCTCGAATTTGGTATGGCTCGACATTTTCCGCCTTTAATGGCCTTCCATGCGTTTTTTATTATTTCGGCGCAAAAAAGCGAATGGTTGAAAGCCAGCGAATCAATACACCCCATTGCACCGCATTCATGGCACTGACAACTAATAAATTAGCAATGTGGATGGGCCCCTGCTTGGTTTCCACCATTTCTTTTGGCAATTTCATGTGAAATTATAAAGACTATCCTTGTTCGCCTTTTTTTTTCACTTTCGACTTACGTTTTTGCCGGCGCCCATTGTTTTCGAAACTAGGGTGAAATCGTGGATGTGACAGGCGTTTTCATCAAAGGACGTTGGGTCGTGGAACCTGCGAGGCTCCATGGAAATGACGTTGGTTTTTGAGTCGGCCATCGACAACACAACCAGAATGGTTTATGGCTGCATTGCTGATGCCGCCCGGACGATGATTCTTCGCTTTTCATATGGCATTTTGTCGATGCCCATATTAATTGTTGCTCACTCATATCGACGCCGTTGATGAATGGCTGCCAATTCGATTTGTTTGTCAGCCTGCGTTACCAGCCCTTGCCTTCGCCCTCGTTGCTGGATCAATTTATATAAAAAGGCACACAAAAAAATATGTAAAAAATGGCATGTCCAGCTTTTCATGCAGCACTTTTGGTGTCTTTATTGTTCGCCTTGTTTTCGGTTTAATTCCGAAGGCCAAAAAAAAAACCGATTTTACACCTATCGACAATCTCTCTCACCATGACACCGCGACTTTTAAGTTGAACATTCCGTATGCGAGTGGGCCGGATGCTCTTGTACCCATCACACAGACATGACTTCAGGGCGACATTAAATTCGTCAGCTGTTTTGAAAGGTTTTGAAGGATTCCTCAAAAAATATCTTCGCCTTATTAATAAACATTAGAATATCTACAGTATGAAATATGATGTTGAGTTTCAGTCCGTAAATCAAAAGCAGGGTTTAGGCCTGCTAAACACTTTTTATTAAATAATTCATCTAGCCAACTTTTCATCCTCACGACCCTTGTACCAATACATAACGGGGGTAAGGGCCAACTTAAGGTGTCCGGGCAATCGGACTGGGCTCAAACCCTCACTCATCTAACTATACATACTCATTTAACTACCCTTACATATGTTTATTTTATTGAAACTACCCCACACTTGAATTAACGATAAAAATTTCAGCCAGAAGGGGCATACCCCCTTAGTGCTTAGTGCTTTGTCTTGTCTTGTCTTTGTATTAAATAATGTGCATAATTCAGTCATAATAAACAAAATGAAACATGAAGTTTTACGATAGCAGTTGTCCGACTCAATCAAACCTCGAAATTGCAGAAAGTTTTTGTTGCAATAATTCTCGCGAATTTTTTGTTAGAAGTTTGGTTGAATGCCTGTCTAAACCCGATAATTCGTTATTTTTTAATATCAATGTTAGTCTTATCTCGTGGCAGGTCTTGATGGCCTAAATTTATGCACAATTAATTTGGAAAAGGAAAGGCTTCCTCCTTTAATGTTCGGGGTAGCCGCGCCACCGTATCACGAAGACGGAGAGCTCATTTAATTAAAACCTCAATTAAAATTAATGGATGTTAATGCCCGAGAAGCCCAAGTTTACAACGTATTCATTACCATATAATTGTCTTGGGAAACGTATTTTTTTCCCCTTTTGGAACATTTTTGCCAACCGAAACCTTGTTGCTGCATGCATGCTCGCATAAGAGAGCTTAATATGCGTCAGATACATGTTAGGTATTCAGTTGCTGTTTTGACATTTTGAAAAATTGATCTGGCCTCATGTTTTTTTAGTCCGTGCCTGTATCCTTGTTTAATATCATCGTGCTTATTACAGATGTTTACTTCGGCGATAGCACCAGCGCATTCTACACATGGAAATAGCACGCATTGCTCTGCATCTGCGTGCCGACATTTATGTTACTTTGTTTTTGGCTGACGTGGTTCAACATTTATTTAGCTCGCATATGAAACCCAAATTATAACGATTGCCTTGTTTTTCATAAAGTGGTGGCGTTATGAAATTTGCATACGGTCGACTCCTATGCCGGTTCATTTATTATTCATGCTTTTTGGTTATCTGCCATGTGTATTTTTCGTTTTTCAGCACGCCATCTAGCTTTTTTTCCCCTGCGTGCACAGGTGAAGATTTTCATAGAGCATAGAGGTAAAAGTACCGTTGCTGATTTTATATAATGTACTGCATGCATGTAGACAGGATGGTTTTTTTAAATAAAAGGAGTGGTAAAGCGAAGTTGCACGATGTAGCGGCAGGGGAACGTGAGTCTAAGTGAAGCAAATTTTTCGAGAAAGATTGATTCATAAATATAGACAGTACCATGCGTATGTGAAAATCATAGTTTTATTCCTTTGTCTTTGAGTTTTGTACCACTGGGAGAAACGTCAAATCGGACTCTTAGATTCTATAAGTTATTCATTACTGTGCACCTACAGTGTATACTGCTATTACAAAATAAACATTTGTTATTATTTCGAGCGATAGAATTTGGAAAGTTTGCGTTTTTGATACGATATGATATAGGATTTGACAATACAAGGTAGCCTATAAAGACGTTGGCAACGAGTTGACCTTGACTCCAGGTTCTGCAAGTCGATATCATCGTTCTGTAAAGGACAGCCAATACAAACTTCTTTTTATCTTGCAATATTAAAAATGTCGAGCTCATTACGCAAACAAAGTTGATGGGAAAACAGGCCAAAATAAGCTGTGTTCATCGCTTTCTATGACCATAAAGGGATTTGCATGATCGAAGTCGGTAAATTTCACAACTAAATTCGTTGATTTTTTTCAGTTGCAAATAGGAGCTAAATTTCAAATGATTTAATGTCAGGTGCTTTCATGCATAGTTGACGCTGCACCACGTTTGTAATGCCAAGTATCAGCGATTGGAAGGAACGATGATGATAATACATGTATATTGGACTGCATGTTACGAAGATTTTATCGTAGCGGCTTAATGGGTCTGCAGTACGTTTGTCACGATGTTGTTAAAACCAAAAATTTTAAAAAAATGTTAGTTTTCTGTCGCAATTATGCTGGGCAAAGTGGTAAGATGCTTGCCCATTTGCATTTTTGGTCTCTATAACAACGTCAGCAGCTGCAATATCTGAAAAAAATCCTTTTTTTGCAAGCCTGCGATTAGAACGGCTTAATTATTTTCGAAATTCAGCAGTAAATATGCAGAACTAATTGCCCGTGTGCTCATGCAACGCTGCTTAATTTGTCTGTTCAATATTTGTGAAGGTGTGGCGAAGACGCTGTTCAGAAAAAGAATACTTGTATATGCTAATTATTATCGTCGCCTCTTTAGTTTCCTGCCCTAATCTGAACGTAAAGAGAAACACCAAACCTAAATCTTTCAAGAGATACAGTATATAGACATATGATAATGGTGTATATGTAGGGTGAATATATCAGAATATCTTGTGAACAGCAGTGTATCAGGTAGTATATTATGATAATCAGGAATGAATGTGAAATATTTGCAACTGGCGTGTCGATGATCTTTCGTCCACCCTCTTTAAACTTATCTCCTATCTCCTTCTCTAAATGGACAAAACATGCCTCGAGCGACGTTAAATAAATAACAAAATGGAAAGTAGTTGATAGTCAAGTGCGGATAACAGATTTCTATGTTTTCCTCATACGTTTCAGTTCAGTTAGAATCCAAGAGTATAGATAGACTCCTTGGTAAACTCAAAAGCAAATATGACTCTAACAACAAAATTAACTGAAAGAAAGAAATTAAATTCCAATTGAACCACTTAATGGGTTTCTTTAAACGAAACCATCGAGATAGTAGAACCTTACACTCATCTCCATTCTCGTATGGAAATCCGTGCCCTTTCGGATCTTTATTTCTTGCATGCCATTATACGTTGGAATTGTCTTCCAAAGGATAGCCCTTACTTAAGCTAACAGAAATTCAGTTTGGTAGTAAAGGCAAAACACACTTGAATAAAAAAATAAAAAAATAACATGATTTGATGGATTGTACCCTCTACCATATGGCACATCTTTGCTGTCAGTACATGTATGACATTGAGTTCAATTCACTTAATTACGTGATCGCTAATGGACATCAATTCATCACATGTTTATGTACAATTAAGTTCTCGATGTTTTTAATTAGAGCATTTAAATTTGTGACACCCTGATTAAACGTAATTTCTGGAATTAGACGAAATCTTCCCTCGTTCCCAACATTATATACTAACAACGTGACACCGTCCTGTACGCGTTGATACCCTGATACATGTTAAGTTGGACGATGTTTTCATCAAAAAACGATGGGATATAAAAGTTGGTCAGCTAATCAGTTTTGTTTTTCACACTGTAAATGCAACGTATAAATTAAACGCAAACGAAACATCACTATACATTTGCATGAAAAACAAGTAGACAGTCGAGGACATGGATATGGATAGCTCTTTGGTAGTTGCAACCATCCAAACAGGTATTTTCTAGCTGCGTTCTTTCGGAATTTAACATCTTTAGGCAGCTGGACCGTGAGATGTCTTACCTTCAGCATTTCGGGGGGTCTTTTAGCGTTGAATGACCATGGGAGAGAATCCCTGCAAGAGTGGCATCGTTGTCGCTATGACCACGCTGGAATTCAATGCTTTCTTCTATTGATCGCATTTTTTTAAACAAAAAGTGTTGCAAGCATCACCCACGCGTTGAACGACATTTTCCACTCTGGCGTGGATTATTCCCAATGCAGTTTGCCGATTTTCTGTCAGGCTGAAGTACGTCTGTGTAAATGCTCAGTTATTGACGCGATTAGGCGCCGATCCCTCTGCAAATTGGAGGCTGAGGTGCGCCCTGGACGTGTTTTGCATTAATTTTTGTTCGTCGCGGATTATGTGCCAGTGGTATGCAGTGTCATTCCGTCTTCATTTCGTTTGACAGCTCGGATAATAAGGCTTTTGATCCAATAATTTTCCACGTTGCTAATGAATCTGTAGCTCCAACATTAGACTCGCCTTTTTTTTTTTTTCCTTTTTCGGAAGGAATAGAAAACTTTCTCGCCCTCTCGAAAGGCCTTCTCGCCTAATTTCCTGCCATTCTTGCGCCGAATGTTTGACGCAGTTTGGCGTCTATTGAACCTCGTTATGGCGGTTTTCTTGGAAGACAATCCAGCGTTTTTAAGCTTTGCCAAGGCCGTAATGAGCCGTTAGCGCCTATCTTCCACGGTAAGCCCTTTCTGAAGGGCCCCATAATGCCCGTAATGGGCGCCGAAGCCTTCGCTCTGAAACGATGTGCAACTTATAATTTTTCCGTTTTAACCCATTTCGCGGAATTTATTATTAGGCTGAGATATTTGAGCTACTACGGAACCCATTCGTTACGTGCGGGCTCGAATATGCCTTAAAAAGTTCGGTAGTTTTTCAAGAGCTGTATAGGTAGCGTTTCAATTTAAAACTGATGCAGGCATGGGGGTGGCATTATTGGCACGGACCTGATCAATAGCTTTAAAGCTGAGGTGTGCAAGCCCTAGTTGGTACTACAGGCTACTGCAGGATCAGGATTGATTTGTATTACTTGAACTGGCCTGCAAGGACCAGATGTGCTATCCATTTCAATCGAACTTCAGTGAATGCCTAACAATAAACAATAAGCTCACTCCATGAACTTTCATTGCTGAAAATCTCTGCAAGATACTGTGCAATTTTCAACAAACAACAGGTTCACAGGTATGACAATCCATTTGCTGTCAACGGTGTAATCAGCTATAGATGACGCTAATGGCGATAAGCAACCATTTCAGTTGCTTGCTCTTAAGATGGGCGCAGGTGCAAGTCGAAAATGTTGGCTTTCTAATTTTAAAACTGTGTGCAAATTTTAGTCCTACCAACGTGATGCTGAAAATTTTGAAATAATAATTGTTGCAAATTTTGCTTCATCGTGGATTTTCATGTTTAAATCTGTTCTGTAAATCACAATATCAAGATGTTCAAACTACTATTGTTCAAGATGTACTGATGTACAAGATTTTCAATCTATGATCAGGTGACAAACTAATGCATACAAATGACAAGATGACAAGATGATGGGTCTTTTGCATGTATACATGTACTGACAATGGACAAGAATTTCAGATGTTTTTATTTGCAGTATATCTGCTGGCCAGATTTTCTTAGTGTTTGTCATTAACATCTTGTGTGTGTGTATATATATATATATATATATATATATTACTGTACGTGTAGCTTGTCGTG
>JAQIXS010005237.1:0-13099 GCA_034700785.1 Rossiulus vilnensis
ACATTTTCAACAAATTCATGATATGTCTGATCTTATTTAACCATGTTTCGCGTGGCTATGGTCGTTAATTGTGAGTCGGCCTTAAAAGCAATGATATAGACCATTTTTGGTTGGGTCAGTCATGAATTTGGGCATCCAACTTAACGTAGTATAGACTATATATCAAATTCCCAGCACTCATAAAAGGCGATGTTGCAGATAAACTTGATGGCGTTTTCTCGAGAGCAGCGTTTCACATTTTTAGACTACGTTCGTGGCGGGTAAGCTGCCGTACTTTCTCAGTTTATCGCAGCTTGCATTCACAGAAATGTGAACTCATTCTGCTTTTAACCCTATCAGCACCGAGCTGAATTGTACAATAGCCATCGATTTCACCGCATCTAATGGGGATCCAAACTCTTCAACATCCCTTCATCATTTTGCAGCTAATTTCCCCAATCCATACATCAGGGCCTTGCGTGCTGTGGGAGAAATTATACAGGATTATGACAGGCAAGTTCTTTTCTATGCTGTTGATGGTACATTCCCTGTAGTCACAATGGCTTTGCTGTGCAAATTTATTCCCGAATCATCGCATGGTTTTTTATTTATATTGGGTGAATAAAAGACACTTGCAGTTTTGAAAGTCGAATAGAGACACTGCGATAATTCTCCGTTTTCGTTTCCCACAGCGACAAACTTTTTCCAGTTTTGGGCTTCGGCGCAAGATTGCCACCGGATGGCCGGGTATCGCACGAATTTTTTGTGGTGAGGTTTCACAATTTTCTTAAAGACCATCTACCTTCAACTTTTTGTTCCATTTTGTTACTGTAACATGGTTTTGGCATGCTACGCAGAATGGTAGTCAGACTGACCCTTTTTGTTTTGGAGTCGATGGTGTCATAGCAGCTTACCACCAGTGTATCTCCACTGTGCAACTATATGGACCAACTAATTTTGCACCAGTCATCAATCACGTTGCTAAGTAAGGTTCACTGCAGCTTTTGGGATGACTGCTCCCATAGAACATCATTAAAATATTTTTACGTTGACTTAGATTTGCATCTGCCAATAAGCAAGGGCTTCAGTACTTCATCCTTCTTATTGTGACCGATGGGATCATAACTGATATGCCTCAGACCAAAGATGCCATTATTAATGTAAGAAAACCTGATAATGATAATAGCAATGGCAAATTTAGAGGTAGTTCGATGTTAAAATGAATTTGCGTTTTGCTTTCTACTTCATAATTTGTTATGTATAAATATGCTACTACTTTTCATTTCCCATCCTTATGCCACAGAACGTTTCCTTATTTTCAAAATTAGGCTTCTGTTTTGCCATTATCAATCATTATTGTTGGTGTTGGATCAGCCGACTTCACTGGTGAGCACATTTCCTCTAATTCAAACGTGAAATCCTAATTTATTTGTTATTATTGTAAAAAATTGAACTTTCTGTATTTAGCGATGGATGAACTCGATGGTGATACCGTTCGCCTTAGTAATCGCGGTGTTTTTGCAAAACGCGATATTGTGCAGGTAAGAAAACCAATCCACATGTCGTTCCTTCTCTGTTCAATAGTGCAGGCGTCACCTGTCGGAGAGTTTTGAGAACACTAGTTTCATCGATTGCTCCCTAATAAGATGTAGTTGATTTCCTCGAACTGCGCTTTTGTTTATTTGAAGTTTGTGCCATTCCGGGATTTCGAACGGGATAGCGAGCCAATGGGAAAAGCACGGCTGGCCAAAGCAGTTCTGGCAGAAATTCCTCAGCAATTTCTATCGTATATGCGGATGTGTAACATTAAGCCAAATCCACCGAAAGCTACTGCGAATGCGCTACCCCCAGATCCAGAGATGCATTGACACAAAACAACGCATTTTCTACTTATGCATGTGTTACTGGAATTTTAAACCATTCCAAACTTTAATATGCAGGTCTGACTGAAACGAACAAACGAATTTAATTTTAGCACGGTTTATTTGAAGATTATTTTTTATAAATATTCATCACAATGACAAAACTCCAACTTTATGATTTTTATTTTTTGAAGAATATGTTTTCCGTGAGGTGTCCAGGAGGAAGATGCATTTTGGAAACTCACTTGGTTGCATGAGTGTTTGCCAAATTACCTTCAATTTAATAGCATTAGTTTACTTTGCCATTTTAATTTGTGTTCACTATATATATAGAATTTATAAAGGTTTTTTTAACGTTCAATTTTTGAAGAGTTTTTATCGTCATGTTTATCTTTTATGTTGTTGCGCGCATCAAATCTACTTACGTGGTGTGCGTTTATCACACCACATATTTAAACGACTTTTATAAGCTTGTTGTCTCAATTTACTCTGAAAAACTTTTACAATGTAACAATCCCTTTCTTATTGTGCAATCTCAGTATTACGCCTCTTCAGTTTCTTTGCTCAATTTGCTTATTGTTCATATACAATAAAAAAGTCATTCAAATTCTGAAGTGTTTACAATAGTTGTGGTTTTCGAGTGCAGTGTTGACATGTGTTTTAAATTAAACTGCATTTATGTATTTTATATATACTATGCTTGATTAAAAAATAAATATGTCCAGGTACTCCTGGTACACATTATTTATTCGTAGTATAAGTATCAAAACACTTAAATCGGTACACAGTAAATATGAGATTGTTATACTTTCACAGTAGAGCTTTTAACAGTTTTATATTGTTTCTTGACGGTACGAATAATACTACTGTACTGAATAATAGTGTAAACTGAATTTAAGGTACATGTGGGGTAAATTTCATTTTCATTTAAACCAATTTTTTCCTCAAAATTAATTTATTGTATAGTTTGGAAAAGTTGTGATCCAATTTAAAAAAAACAATTTTGTCTATGGCGCTCCTTTGATTAATAATACATGTATTTCTAGACAGCTTTTTTAAATAAAAGTAATCCAAATTTATGATCGAAGACTTATTTAAAAAACAAACATTCTAAGGCATTTCCTTAATAATAATTTAATAATATAAGCTAAAATTCATAATTAGACATTTAGTTCTATTTAAAATAAGTTTTTTTTACAAAAACGTTGAGAGATAAAGCTGGTTGATGATTCCATGATCCTTGAAGACCTTAGTCCTCCTCTGCATCCACCTAGGCATTCTCGTGGCATTGTCACTCAGTTTTTGGTATCATTAATAAATGTCACCTTAGTGCATTTTATCACAATTTGCCATCAATGATGCAGCTTCTTTCACACTTCCTGCTCATAAAATATATACTCATAACATAATAATGATAAACCAAGTTGTCCCTTTGATTTTTGTATGGAGGTCATACAGCCTATATCTAGTAGCAATATTTTAGTTTTCCTATTAATTCAAAATAATTTCTAAGATATTCACTAGTTGCCACGAACGTCGAGACCCTTTTAAGTGGCGACATTTCATGATTTTTTGGTAGTGCAACCTTCACGTTTTCCCCTCACATCCATTCCCACAAATTTGGTATTCCGAACATAATATGTATTTTTCACCTATGGCCCTAGTTAACTGACAAATTGATTATTAGTCGTACGCAATAGTAAATATAATAAGGATTTGTGCAAAATGAAGGACTGGTATTTTTTAATGGAGATATTTGAAAATATTAATTTTCAAGGAGGTTTTTCTGATAATTTAAAAAAATTAAACCAAATTAAACTTGCATATACATGTAGGAGAATATTTTTGAAATTTCTTAGGTGCTTGAATAATAACCCCATTAATATAGAACATACGAAAACAGGCCTGTTAAAAACAGACCTGATTGTTCAAGATTGTCTGTATAATAATTTAAAACATTTAAAATTAAATCACTAAATCCTGATTAGTTTAATTACTTTGTTAACGATGGAGCATTATGTAATTCATTTCTTTTCCTCGTAGTTGGTTTCATATTCTATAAAAAACGACCTAGAAAAACTGTGAATTTCTAAGATTGCGTTGGTCCGTGCTGGCCAATGGCGTGCAACAATAAGGTCGACACCACTCACTACCTCTGGGTCAAAACGGTATCCCTCATCCCATTAGTTTACTTTTTCTATTAAATTTTCACGGTGAACGTAATCATTCCTTTTCGGGGAGTTTTCTTGTTCTGCTGTTTCTGAGCTTGTCTGTGCAGTGACGACAATTGTGCACAACCGGATCAGTTCCTAGCCAAACGTTCAGCCAACTTTTGGATCAATTTTAATCGCAATCACCGTAAGTTAATTAATACTATTTATGTATGGGTTTTATTTTAGCACAGGCAATTTATAGTTACGTAACTTCTTTTTAGCATTAGAAACAATTGTAAAGCTGAGGCTCTACATTCACCTCAAGTGCATGAATTTATCGATGTCTTGAATGAAAATATGAATTGCAGAATTTATTTTGAAATGGATGGAGAGAGTTGCATAATCATGAGTCAATTGTATTCATTGAATACTACGTGACCATTCATTGAAAAATGTTATTAAAAAAATGAAGAAAAATGTATATTTTTAGACAACTACCAAAAACCAACAATTGTAAATTAAAAACCCAAATTGAAGTAGAAGCAAGCGTGTGCATCGTTGTTCAGGTGTCTGAAATGTTTGCTACATATTCACTAAGCTAATTCATATCACGTTTTTGGGTTTATTGCCTAAAAATATTTGCCGGTTTCCCGGCAAATATTGCAGGTGAGAAGGTGAGATGCAAAATTTTGCTTATTCGTCTATAAATCGTATTTCCTATTATTTTTATGACTGATCAGCCACGGACGATTAGATTCTGGCAGGAAGTGGGGGTTATACGTGACCTTATTAGTGCGTAGTTTACTTTTTCAATTCAAAATAGTAAACGTTCCCGTTCACCCTTGAATACGTTTTATTGAACTAAACACGCACCAAAAAAATGTAAGACATTTGTTTTATGCAACAACTAAGGTAGCTGTCTCTTTAGAATTAATCGCCTACAGTTTGCCTCGCATTTCTTTTTTCTGCTGTTCTACATTTAAAATGAATTGATTGGGATCTTCCTCCATAATCGGTACAATTATATCCGTGTTTGAATGCGTAAGTTGAAGGAGCAAATGTCACGGAAGTTTCTCACGCAGCGCGTAGTCCAGTTTAGGTTAGTGTCACGCTAATTGAAATCGTTTGAGAGGCTGGATTTCACCATTAAAATTAGGTCAAAGGTTTTAGGTTAAATGACCTATAAAATAGGACCTTTGAAAGCCTATTATTAAAACAAAGTTACAAGGAGTACTTCCTATTAGAATACGTACTAAAAATGTATGCCACCGTCTCATCATGTTTACGTTTTTCAAAAAGTCTATGGTAGTTTTAACCATTTTTTTTAATAAAAAATGTAATGATGACACAATTTCTGCTGTGGCTTATTCCTGCATTTCTTGTTCAAAGAATTTTACTGCAAGTTTTCACTCGTTTTTATTTGTTTAATATTTCAACATTGTACATTAATGTTGCTGTTTTATCATTCTTTCAAGTTAATGGATGGTTTTAAAAAATCGTTCTGGTACTTTAAAACAGCAGAAAGATACGCGTTGTCACTCTATATATTTAAATTTAAATCTTTGAAAACCAATTGTTGTTTCTTTTACATAGATTTTGCGTGCGGTGATGAACTGCCCTAAACGTCGATCAACTTGATAACACCGATTTGACCTTACTGACAACTTCAAATTAATAAATTCGAAATAACATTTACAAAATGAATATCAATCGAATAATTTTGACAAGTTTGATATGGGCGTGGTCATCCGCCGAAGCGCCTACTTTTTTCGTGAAACGTCATTATAAGGGAGACTTGTTCGAAACCAACCAAAACCAAGATTGTAGTCTGAACTTGTGTTCCCTGTCCGGACGTCAAGCAGTTCAAGTACCGTGGAAGAACTGCCAATGTCAGTGCTTGCCTTTGACGCCCACGTTCAGGCAGGATACAGGGCAGTGTGTGGACAATTTAGACGGTAGGGGCACGTTCATTCATCAATTGACATTACGAGTGTTTTTTTTTTTAATTTTCACTTATTGATGCTTACAGAGTGCCAGTTGGCGCCATTCCAGAGCCCAGCTGCTTCGGAAAACATTCCATTGGTTTCCATACCAAATTCAGGGAATTATGTCCACCCAAGTGCGGAAATTCTTCTGGGAAGTAAGAATATATGATTTACGAGCATTTGGTATTTTCGGAGTATTCCAGAAAAAGTTAAGGATGCATTCTGAATTAAATTTTCTCCAACAACTTTCCAAGCAGTAGCCAATCACTTTAAAGACGTGGTGTGTCACGTGCTGCTGGAAAGGTTTTTGGGTCCCAGCGGATGGTTGCCACTGGCCAATTTGTCCATCACTGGTCCTATCTTCCAGTTGGTGCATAATTCAAAAACGATCTTCCTTCAGGTAGGATCCTTGGTTTGCATGCAATCCATTTATCGAAGGCTTTCGAAAAGTCCTTGCCATCCTGCAAGCATTCGTGTCCCAATTAGGGACAACTACACCTGGAGACGCCATCTTGAATTCTGTAGTGATATATCGCAATGTCCAGAATAGGCACCCAGACCAATAAAATGTAATGAATTGACGTCTTTTTTATTAGTTTGTAGGAGACGAGCATGAAAGTTCGATGTTAAACGGCCAACTCATCATGGTGGAATTTGCGTGCAAAACGAAAACCAACGCAAACATTGTGCCACACCCTTGTGCCGCTTTTCGCGTGGCTGGAAAACCATGTAGGTTATTGCAAATTATGGTTAACGAGTGTGAAGAATCAATTGCTTACCGGGTCGTTTTATTACGCCAAAGTTTGAAACCATGCAACCTTTTATGTATTGTACAATATTAGCGAAGGTCGGGGCCAAAGACGTCTTGATTGCTGCTGAATCCTCGATGGGCAGATGGCGCAATTGGCTGACTATCGGACTGGGTGCTGGGCTCCTGGGTGTTACTTACATGCTCGCCATTTTGGTTTACCTTGTCGTACGTAAACGCCATGACAAGAAAACTTCCAGCGCCAATTCGCAATTGTGGATCGTCACAGATGATAGGTTTTCCAGAGTTGAGCGGAAGGCTCTGGTAATGAAATTGACCTAATCAGGGGGTGCTACAGGAGCCACAGGGTTGTGCGATAAACTATGGGGAAAAATATGCTAGCGTAAACATCTTCGAAGCAATGCCTTTTTGATATTATTGTTTTAATGTATTTTTTTTATCACGTTAACGCGCTCTACAACGCGTACGCCGTAGTATATTTTTTTATAGTTCATTCTTCATAACAGCATGTACAAAAAGTAAGCATAGCTGCATTGGTTGATGTAAATCTTTATTTTCCTCTAAAACTACACTTTGCTATTTAAATGTTACCAAAATAGATGCTCACCACGGAAAAAATTACACATTTTTGTTTCAAATGCTTGTTATAATTGCTTTTTTATAATTATTTTATATACATAATATAATGTATATAATAATTTTATAATTATTTATAAGCTAAATAAATTAAATAAACTTGAAAAAAAAACGTTATGCGACCTCTAAAAGCGGTATTTTCCTCTCAATGAAATCTCCTAATGGCGTAAACATCTGACTGCCTCTTCTTTTTATCGCTTGCGCTAAAGCTAAATGAAAGCAATTGTTTTCAGAGTTCGACACCTGCAAGCAATGGAAGTACTTCACCCGACTGCAAGGACTTCGACGCCAAATACCATCCTGGGGTAAACTTTGAGCCACATACAGGGTGGGGCATTTAATCATGAGAGGAAGGCATTTGACAAAGACATAGCTTAGACAATGTTGGACGAGGGAGAGGGAAAATGGCATCATTTGTTATGAATTGGCGTTGACTATCTACTGTAATGTAGTATGTGCATTTCTTTGTCAAATGCCTTGTTGTTGTTGTGTCCCGCTAAATGCACCACCTGACATAAAAAAATATTTTTGGCTGCATGTAGTTCTTACCTATTTTATCGTTTAGGTCTCGTGTTCTGGAGCGCTACAGAACTCTCACTGTGAGGAAGTCCAGTCTGGTCCTTCACGACTTCTCTCCCAGTTGCGTTGTGCTTGGAATGCAGCCACGATGAAACTGCGCGGAAGAACTCTCACCTTTTCACCGTCCCTGGTGAACATCGCGGAGGAATCCGCCCTGTCTTGTAGAAGCGTCAAGAGCTCAGAACCCGAAACTGAAACGACCATCCGGTGCCATTCCCCGGAGACAGTCGGTAGTGGTGACAGTTCGTGGCACTCGGGGAGCGATGGGATTCCTGAGTCCGCTCTGCAGCGCTCGAAGAGAAACAGGAAGCAATTCGCTGACGGATCCACCAGAATAGCTATTGCGCAGAAGCTACCGGAACCAAAGAAAAAAAAGCAGCGAAACAGAAGCTCGTTTACGCAGATCACTGGAGGCCAAGATTCCGATGGTGCTGCCGGAGGATGGATCGAGTCCTCCGCTGATGCTTGCGATGGACATCGTCGCAGTTTAGCAGACAGTCTTCGAAGAAAAGCTGCCTCCTGCGAAAATATCACTGCGTTGACCATCGGGGATACATCAGAGCTCGGTGAGCGCAGGACCTGGTCCTCTGGTGGACAGCAAACATTTTTGTTGGCAAGCCAAGCCAAAGCCACAGATCACAGGAAGCTTGGAACACCCAGGGAAAACTTAGGCATTGGGCGTTCCAAATCGACCTGCAGCATCGATTGCAAGAGGAAAAGCGTTTCGTTCGACCTGCGAAACACTGTCATTTCGAGGGAGCTGGGTGTCAAGGGTGAGGAATCTGCACCCACCACAGGTTCAGGGATTCCGATCCCCAAGATGACTAGTTTCGCCACGCTGCGCTTGCAGTCCAGATCCAGCGAGTTCCTTCACTTGAAGGATCACGTGCCTCATAAGTCAGACGGAACGGGGACAGTCCAAACTTTTCTGGAAAACGGAGGAACCCAGCTGGCACCCATTCTGAAACGGTCGCAATCGAACGGACCCCAGGGCGAGGTGACACCAGGCCCAACTGGTGTCATTCGTTCACAATCAGTTCTTGTCCATACGGCACACCAAGGTGGTCGAAGTGGAACCCTGGAGAGGATTCGGGTGAAAGTTCTCGTGGATTCGTTCAACCGGAAGACCTCTGGCTTGGTGCCTCTGACAATCGGTACTGGGCAATCGTTGGAGAACAAGCGGATCTGGCAGGTGGTGAACGACGATTCGGGATATCACAGCAGCGATTCAGATAATTCGACCAAGAACAGCGGTAATGGACGGAGGACATTGATGGACTCAAGTAGCACTCGATCTGTACCCTATCAATGAAGTGTGCGGTGCGTAATAAACCCCCAAAAGCCTCGAAGGTACAGTGTCATAAACTCACAATTTTTATGGCACACTGCTTTATAACATTTGCATAAGTGCTAGCATATACATGTACGTTTAAGTTTGTGTAGTGTGCAACGTTTGCATTTTTTTTTAAATTATGAAGGCTGAGCCAAATGAATGTCCATCATGGAAAAATACCCATTTTTTGCGCCAAATAATTATTAGAATTGCTTGATTTCTTTATCACCCTTATAGAATTGGTCGCCCACTTGGGTCTGAGCTATTTTTATAATTTTTCAAATTATAAAAATAGCTCAGACAATTCTACAAGGATGTTCTGATTATTTATACAATCTTTCATAAATTCGAGAAAACATGAAAAATTGCAGGGAAACCCTGTCTCCGGAAATCACATAACTTTTTTTCTCTCAAATTTATTAAATTTTGCAGTTATAGTAAGTATTTGAAGCAAAATATGTATTTTTTTTGGATGGCGGAGTCAGGCGGGCATCCTTATGGGTGATGCTCAACATTTTGTATCATTTCTATATTTTTTTCTGTCCCATGTTTCATTTATTGAAGGTGGTCAAAACTAACAAGACAGCTAGCACGAAAATCTCAAAATAGTCGTTTCTTCGTGTTAAAATGCATTCTTTTTTATTCAGTAATTTTCAAAATTGTTATACAGATAATTGAATTTAAAATTCGTCGATAGTAAAATAATAAAAAATTCAAAATAGGCCTCGAAAGCGTGTTATTGTAAAAGATAAAAAATGATACCGGCAAAGCCAACGAAAATAAAGGAAAGCACAAAGCAATAGTGGATCAAGGGATTGGTCATTGTGGCGTTGTATTCCTTGGGATGCTTGGTGGTGAGGGCCTCTTCGAACCGTTCTTGAACGGTCATGATGGCCTGGCGTGCCCCGGGCCATGCGTTCGGACCGGTCAGCCTATACTGGTATGAAACAGCCGGTCCAAACATCAGCTTCCAGAAGAGCTTCGGGTCTGTCAGAAAGGTTTTGGGTAGGTTGGGCTTGCATCCAATGCGTTCTGCTATGAAGTCCATGTATTCTGTCATGTCCACCTGAACAGTGTGGCGCTGTGATGGCACATACTGCTTGCTGATTTGCTCGTTGTAAGAGCGGATCTCGCGAAGGCGTTCTGGAAAAGGGGGCAATTGACATTCGCCCTTGATAAGTTTGGCTATCCAGCGTACTTGGATTTCAGCCACAGGAAAGATGGGACCGATGGGCTGGATGAGGCCGACCATGGCGAGGGTGGGATGCTTCAGGTGAGGAGGGAAAATGCGGGCGTAAAGTTCCATCTTGTTTTTCTCGGTAGACAATAGGTCCCCCAGGAAGGGGAAGCGCATGTCGTATCCGGTGGCCAAGACCACAGCGTCGATGTCGTACTCCACATCTTCTTCGCCCATGAAACGGACGCCAGTTGATGTAAATCTGGAAATGTCCCCCTTGACAATGACAGCTCCGCTTAGGATCCGGCACGGAAGTGCGTCGCTGAGCGACGGATGTTGAGCGTTGTACCGATGGCGTGGCTTCATGTTGTACAAGGCGTGGTCAAATTCCCTGTTTAACTACGGGAAAAGAAGTTGATTTCGTTAAGGCAGACCCCAAAAAGATACCCACAATGCAAAACAATAAATTACGAACACATTATTGCTTCAAGTATTTGTTATAATTAGTAATTTTATTATTCCCCGTTTGGAATTGGTCGTCCACTAGGGTCTGGGTTAGTTGTCATAATTTGACGATGTCTCGTTTATTTATACAAAATTAAATAAACTTAAGAGAAAAAAATGATGCTTCCGATGCCCATCTTCGGAGGCCGCATGATGCTTTTTTGAAAGCATATTTAATGTTTTTGGAATGTTTTCGGCATCTGCCTAGATTTTTCGTGAGGTTTTGCAAACTGCACATTTTTCAAACCAAAGTTTTTAAATAAAAACGCATTCATTTAAATAGTAATAGTAAGCAAAATCCACCATTTTGAAAATTTTCTAAAGCAAAATTATATTTTTGTCAATAAATATATTAATGCGAAACGCATAGAATGATTTTTTTGTACTGTTTTTCCAAGGTTTTCGAAGATAGATTTTATGAGAATGACTAAGCATCAGGAAATGAATTGCTGGTTCATACACTGTAAAACTAGCAAATCAAAACTGCAAATCACTTTCGGGGGAAATTAGCCATGAACTCACCTCGCTTTCTACCCTATCCAGAAAGAAGTTGGGAAAATAGCTGGCAATGAGCGAGTTGAATCTGTTGATGGTGAAGTCGAATGGAATTCCTTTAGGCCCCACTCTCTTCACAATCCATGCCCCCCTTCGGGTGCTAAGATACACCTAAAATCAACAAGGGAAATAATCTTCAACCGAATGCAAATTTATCGATATACGTGTATACACAATGTAGCTCTGAGAATCTATCCTTGCCTGCTTAGCAACGCCACTGAGCTCTACAGCGACATCCATGCCAGAGTTGCCAACCCCCACCACCATGACACGCTTCCCTTCCAGGCCCTTGAAGTCCTTGTAGGAATGGGAGTGGGTAATTGATCCTTTAAAGTCTGCTTGTCCCGGAAACTGCGGCATGTGAGGGAACACGTGGTGGCCGATGCAAACCAGGACTGCGGAAGCCCGGGTTATCATCTCCTCCCCAGCCTGTCCCAATTTTAATTATATTAAAAAAAGGAATTGGTCATCCTATTTTGTTCGTTCAAACCAAATTATTTTAACGAACCATCAATACATACTGTATGTGGTCATCGTTACCTGGTTTTTCACTCTGACGTTCCACTCCCCACTTTTTTCGTGGTCTTCGCTCTTGTCCACCATCAACACTTCGTGTTTATAACGAACGTAGGGTTCCAGTTTAAAATGCTTCATGTATAGTTCCAAATAGGAAAGAAGCTTGGAATTGTGCATGTAGTTGGCATATTCATTAGGTGGAGGGTAATCGGAGATGGCACTCATCTCCTTGCTGGTGTTTATTATAGTGGAACGTTGGACAGATGCGACACCATACTCATCAGTCTCACTGCAATTTATAACGTTAAACAATATATGTCAAATTTCGATGCACGTGTATGTCAAATTGTCTCCTTATGTAGAGAAGCTAAAAAAACGAATCAGTCCAATTTTGAATGTGCACATTTATTTGAAATAATTTAATAAAAGTGCTGCATATAGGTATATTTTTATTCTCTAGGAAGATATTACTTTCCATAAACTATGATTTTTTAAAAAAATGTTTACCACTTTTTTACAATAAATAAATAAAATAAAATAAATAAATTCATGACTGTATGTAATGCGGAGAAGCTAAACCATCAGTTCAATGTGCTACTTTTTGGCAACAAACAAATAAAACTGGTTCAATTTTTTAGACTACTGGTTTTTGTTGATAGGGTTTTTCACTTACCGGAATCTCCACAATCCGCCGAAATTATCAGTTTTTTCGTAAACAATGGCATCTAATCCATTTTCAATGCATATTTTTAGCGAAATAATTCCGCAATACCCACCGCCAATTATTACTACCGGAGGTTTCATGTTTGCAGTCAAGTTCGACGTTGTGGTTGCTGCGCACTGCTCACTATGCTGACTCTACTCGTCTAATAGTTGATGTAGTCTTGAAATCTTTATCGTCACGTTATGGTTTAAAGGTAAAAAAACTATCACAAACAGGCAATTTAAGTTTGTGTACTGGTAGTCAGAAAAGAGTGAAAAAAGTGAGCGTTTCTTTCTACAGCTGATTCTCAAAGTTTTGTGCCTTAGGAAGCCAGTATCTACGATGATC
>JAQIXS010005238.1:0-13099 GCA_034700785.1 Rossiulus vilnensis
AAAATGACAAGGAAAAATGAATAAAACCAGAAAAATGACAACAAAAAATTAATAAAACGAGAAAAATGACAAGGGAAAATAAAGGATGGAGTAAATGAAGAAAATGCCTAATGAAAACGGAGAAAATAAAGAAAATGACAAATGAAAATGGAGAAAATAAAGAATATCACAAAAGAAAATGGATAAAAGGAAGAAAATGACAGGGGTTTAAATGAGAAAATAACGAAATTGACAAAACAAAATGAAGAAAATAAAGAAAATCACAAAAATGTCCTTATGATCCTTATGATCAACATGTTAGTTTATTTTTCATTCAATTGGATTCTTTTGTTTATGTCTTCGTATTCATCGTGTTAAACTCTTTTAATCTATAACAGAATTATATTTTGGGGAAACAACGAAACTTATTTTTAATTTAGCCAAAAATAATTTTAAGATAAATATCATCAAGTTCGCCTTAAGAATTGAGTTTTAGTTTTAATTTTACATCAACTTATTTTGTCTCAAATAATGTATGCATTTTCCAATTTCTTTTGCTCTATCTGGCGTATTTTCATCACAATCTGCATTTGAAATTTGGACAAAAATTTTAGAAATTAATAAAAGCCGCTAATTACTTGGCGATTTCAGTGTAGATTTTCAACGAATATCTTTAATGAACATTCTGCTAAAAAGAAATTATTTGCGTTAAAAACGCTGAGGTTCGGCGAATATCGTTAATTTTTGTTTGGACAATTCGCATCTTGCAGGAAAGTGAAAATGAACAAAAAATATATATAAAAATATATCGTATTTACCCCAAGTCCTCTTCGAATTAAAAACGCCATTAAATACACTGTAGTTGGTCGTTTGCCTTTAGTTTTGTCGCTGACCATTGTCCATCGGCTTCCCCAAAATCACAATGGCACAGTCCGGTGACGTGGCTTACCGATTTCAAACGTCCACTAGCCATTAAAACCCTCGAATAGTTAAAAAACAAAAACAATGACATCTCCAGACTGCATATTCAGAGTTTTAAAAATATCAGAAACACGTGATGTAGATCCAGGTCGAGATCGGCAAAAGTGAAGTACAGATTAAATTTTACACCAAACGATTTTAAGTCCTGGTCAACCACAGCAACATGATCAGTGCCGGATCAATAAGAGGAATCAGTTTACATCTCACTAATCAGTCTCGTTTTGAATTAAAACTTATCGTTAACGGTTTGGTTCATGAGTGCTAAATTGGGCTAATTTCCCGATCATTTTTTCAAAGGAAAAAAAATCGGTTTCGTTTCCAAACTAAACTTTTGGAATATTATAAATAAAAAAAAAATAATCATTGACGTGATTCGAACCTGCATAAAAAATCCGCCCCCCAAAAAGTTACAAAGCTGATGCCTGAAGTGGGGGCAACCCCACTTCAGGCTCGTTAATATGGTCCCCCGACCACACGCTCAGGTACAAGGGAGCCGTCGATGCCCCCTTGCAATGGGGAACCCCAACCATCCCATCAACCGAAGGGGTTCTTACCGCTCCGGGTGTGTACCAGGTCTACAAGCACCCTTCTCAGCAGTTGCCCTCCTGAACTGAACACGGATTCACCGTCGAAGTTGCTATTTCAATTTAAAAGATAAATACTTTTTTTAAAAAATAATTCACTACCACGAAATTGACGTTTTCGTTATAGTCTCGTTAATACTAGGGCGAAATTTCTCGAAAAAACCTTTACTCTTGGATAATTTAAGATGATTTTACGAATTTTGTCATTTTGAATTGTGCACCACCACCTAGGGCGTGGTTTCTAATCGCACGTTTTTTTCTTAGTGGTCGAAACTCAGTGGATTAGAAAACGTATTTAGCATAATTATTATTTGTTCAAAAGATTACAATTTTGGCAGCAACACGCTAACTGCAGCCGTGTACATATATTTCACGTGTCGAGAAACATTCTTTTTAACGTATTAAGAATTATTTTGGCAAAATTTTAAGAAATTCCACGGGTCCTTAAAATTCCAAAACATTATTTTTAAAAGCACAAAAAATGCAGTTATTTTGACGAAATTACACGGGTCGGGAAACTACCAATTTTGTATCGTATAAAAATTATTTATTGCAACAAAACTTCACGTGTCCAGAAAAATCCAAAACTTTGTTTATCGTATTAGAATGTGTATGGAGTTGTTTTTGACGAAATTTCACGGGTAGATAAACATTAAAATCATGTTAATCGTATAAGAATTATTTTAAGGAAATTTCACGGGTAGATATTCCTTTATATTTTGTTTTATCGTGTTAGAATATTTGGGACAAAATGTACTGGTCCAGAAAAATCTAAAAATTTATATTGTAGAAGAATATACAGTTATTTTAATGAAATTCTACGAAGATTGAAAAATTGATTATTAGTCTGGAAAAGAACATAGCACAAATTTCTCAGCGATCCGTTTTTAAATTTATTTTTGTTAAAAAAAAGCAATTGATTACAACTAAACTTGCTTAACCGAAGCTCATAATAAAAAAATTAAACAGGATATTTTCAGAAACACTATTCCACATTAAACGTGTTTTAAAACTAGAATCAGACGAATACATACAATCTAATTTTAGGCAAACAATCATTAATCCTAAGCGAATTAACGTTTTTAACCTTGAATTTGTCGACTATGGCAATATGCCACAAGCTGCACTCCAACCTTTTTGCGGAAAGAATTTCGCAAAAATTTTGTCGAAGAAATTAAATATGCTGAGAATGGGCGAAACGTAGGAGCCCTTACATAATCGCTACTTAGTTAATTTAGTTTTAATTAAGGCAGATAACATTAACTCTGTTATTTGGAGGAAAAAAGATGAAAATATTTACTCTACATATTTCGACAAAGTTATGCGCGGATAATCGTGTTTCGTGCTAAGCGGAACCTATTTGGAAGATCAGTTGAAAAATGAATATTATCATTTGTAAAAATTAAAAATTAAAAATGAGAAAACATTACATCAACGTTTTTCTCAAATCCTTCCCAAACATTTTTTGTGATACACAGAGCGCCACCGTCAACTTCGACATTTTTTTTTGGAAAATATGTAATTTTAGAAATTACCGAAATTTCACTAAAACTGCAACGAGATTCGATGCATTTCGAGACTCGTACACTTTTAAGATACACTATACATGCTATTTCAAAATTATGGACAAGTAGAGAAAATTAGATTAAACATTTTTTCCAAAACATTTTCTTGGAAAACCCTACTTGAAGGTTTAAAAAATTGTACATAAGTACATCAAAAATACAAATAAATCTGTTTTAGAGTTTATAAAACAATTATAAAATATGTGAAAAGAAATTTTGCAAAATATCTTTAAAAATTATTGCAATTGAATTTAAAATATTTCTCAAATTGCCTGAAAATATGAGAAATCTATTATCAAGTGTGGAAACAATTTGAATACACATTCCCCTGCAAGGTTGACGTGGGCTTACATGACCTTTTGAACTCAACTATAAACCACTCATTCGGTATTTTTGTGTGTTGTATCTGATGACATAAAGATCACATTAACACTCGTTACTCAATCAGTATCCTTCATAATATGCAATCAGAATGTCTAGAAAATATGGCGAATGTCAAATTAATGACTTATAGGAATAAACATTTTTAATTAATTTAAGCATATATATTTGTAGCAAACTAATATAAAGATTTTTTATATTTTTTCACTAGTTTTAACCGGGTTTCAGTCAGCTTTATAGTATAATTTTATTTCAAGGTAGATATTCTGGTCATGAAATTATTCTTGAATGCAAATCCAATGACTAATGATGTGAGGCTTCCAATGACATAACATTACAATCCATAACTTTTCAAGGACTTTAAAAGACCCGGCGAATCACGTTGAAAAAATCCATCCAAAACACGAGAAATGAAATAACATTTTTACAAAAGTCAATTGCAGACTTGTGAAATTGATTTCCTTTTTTCAAAATGCACATGCCTAAGACAAGTTGAAGTTTTACTAAAACACGCCTTCGAGCAGTTTTTTTAAACCAAAATTACATTCGGTAACCAAGGAGAGTGTTTTTTTTAAATTTTTTTAAAAAAACATCAGGACATATCTGAGACATTTACATCCTCGAAACATGGTCGACGTTCTTTCAAAACCTTGTAAGTCCAAAAAAAGAGATTTTTTTTTCAAAAAACACAAAAAAACAGTATGTTCAATAAATATTTTGTTTGCTTTATAATGTTCACAATATTGTTATGTGGAAATTGCAAATAAAACTAATTTTTTATATTAGTAAGCTAGTGAAATGAATTTTTAAGACCTACGTATATTTGAATGGCACATTAGGGTATATGCACCAAAAACGGACTAAAACTATTATTGCACTTCTATGGTATTTATATGAAAAAGTGGCACCAGTATGCACGACATTGTTTTCGCAAATAGTTTTAAAGTAAGCTTACTGCTGGCTGTTAAAATTCTGAGTTTGCTTGTCTAGTGTCTTTGAAAGATGGCGGCGTCCACCGTTTCTCAGAAAGATAGCGAAATCATAAGTTTAACTGATGGGGACGGAAATTATATTACCTTGCATGTCAATCAATCAGTTTTCCCATAGCTACGCACAGGTAATTAATTCAAATTAAGACATTTATAGTTAAATATTGAGGCAAATCGAGTAAGCAGACGGATTATGCTTGCAGCCTGCAGTGCCGAATGCAAGCCGCAAGCACATTTTTGCTGCCAATTTCAGCACAAATCGTTGCTATTCTCTTCGTGTGTTCAGCTTAGCAAGTCGTAAGCAGAACACGATCCAGCAAGAAGCAGGCAAGCAAGTGCTGGATTTTAGCAACATGCCTAATGCGGGAAAACCAGACTTACGAGGTTTTGAAAAAAAAGCAGACGACAAGTGCTGTTTGCACTTTCTACAAGTGTTACCTTACACGACCATAGAGTGTTTTCGTGTTCTGGACAGATTTTCTCAGGGTTGACATTAGCGAGTGGTCCCAACCGGATTTGCTAGTTGGGCCAAATTGGCCATCGGAACCTATAGTTTCATTTCTCGGACCGCAAGAACCGGTAGGAAGGTGAGAGCGAACATTGAGAATGGATCCGATGGCTAAGAATATAGCTATATATATTTATATATTTATACCATTATAATAAAGTATAAAAAGTGTGCGCGAGAATGATTTCCTCCTCTCACCGTGTGTCCATCCTTACCGGTCGAGTGTTCCGTTAGCGTTCCGGCTCAGCGTCAAGGGGGCGAGTCTCTCCTGCTCTTGGCCAGCAGCACCTCCGGCCTGACCACGCTCGAGTCCTCGATCAGAAGACCGCACTCGATGCCGTTCTGGAAGTCCCGCATCTCGTTGTCGCGAGTCACTGTGTCACCGTCATCTGAGTCCGCGGATGCCGGAGCGCCATCGGCCTCCACGTCCACACTCACCGAGTCGTACCTCTCCATCACACTGTCTATGGTGATGAGTGGCGCCACCTGAAGGGTTTCCATTACTCGGTGTCCATCGCTCTCCTCGTCCGTGTTCTCTTGCTGCCGGCACTTGGCCAGGTCCAGGGAGTACTTGAGCGTTACGCGCTTCTTCATGCGCTGGCCAAGGTCCGAGTAGCCGCGCTGCATGGGCCGCTCGAAGTTCTTGATGACCGGCGTGGAGGGCTCGCTGCACTGCTTCTCCCCCACCAGGATGGGCTTTGGGGGCCTGTGCAGCACTGGGTTCGGGGGAGCTGAGAGCGCCGTAGGGGTAGAGTGCACTGGAGAGGGAGCCAGAGCTGGAATTGAAGCCGGCACTAGGGGTGCTCCTGTCGCGGGGGCCATCGGGAGTGTTTGCAACCTCTTCCGGTCCTCCAGGTACATTTCGATCAGCTGATCAAGCTTAGATTCGATGTCGTCCACCTAGGCCAATGGGGGAAAAGACAAGTGTAATTGCTTCCAATGGTTAATTTGTTACATTTTCTTACATCAGTCGATCATGGATTTGCATTCCGACTGCTTCATTTTTTATAAAAAGGGTTTAAAAATATAGAAAATAGAGGAAAATACTTGTCTTACTTATATTAAACAACATTTTTGATACTTTTTTTAGACGTACTAAACAGAATTTTCCCGATGAATTGTTTTGAGAATATGTTTTTGAGAATTATAAATACAATGTGTATACAACCAAGATTTTCTGCAGATCACAGTAAAATCCAGATCCATAACGAAACATTCAGCTATTTTTGGTGAAATAATCATTGAACAACAAACCAGTTGTGGTTTATGCTAGTGTTAAAAAATACACGTCCGTTGACAATGCTGTCAGATGCAACGTGTTTCTCCCATTTCTCACCTGCCTTTCTACCTTGACAACTCTGGAGGCCAAACTGATTTTCGACTCGTAAACGTCCTTAGCCTTCGATCCCTGCTTGCCTAAGATTTGATCTAACCTGGAATAAAATTTATATTCGTACAGGATTATCTGGTCTTATCATTAAACACAATGGCTGACCGTGTCCTTAAAAAAACTCAGCTGCACTAACCTACACTGCAGACTTTTTACTCTGCCTAAAAGATCCACATGACCAGCTGAATACTGCTCTATCACATCCTTGACGTCATATGGTTTCAGGGCTTCTTTAAATTTTTTCCTGGCAACGAAATATTTCATCTGGAAGTGAAATAAAAAGCCACCCGTTGTTTGTTAAGTGTTTTATTAATAGCATTATTAATACTTAATAGCAATATCACGACTAAATAAAATAAAATAAAGTATTTAAACATTTTTATATATATTATTTCAGAAAAAAACATAACATTTTCATTTGATATCAGAAACTTAAAAGTATAAGTATTATTGGTTATGAAAACATAAAACAAATCCATAACATTTCTAATAAAAACACTGTACTAATTAAACAAATGTAATCCTTTAAACAAAGCATTTTTTTTTTACTTTATTAAATTTTTTTTAAAATTATATCACCTTTCACAACTTCTTAAAATTTTAGATTTTTGTAAGTTTTGTTGAAATCTTAAAAGATTTAAGTTTATTTTTAAAAAAACTGCTTTGCTAATATATAATTATATTGCTTTTATTATAATAATAATTAAGATATTAGAATAAACACTATTATAAAATCTATTATATCTATACATTATTAGAAAAGGATAGATAATAAGTTTTATTTTTATAAGAGCAATGCTTGATATTAAAAGCAAAAACACAATATTCGTAATACGTTTTACTATTTCATTTACGTTAAATCCAGATATGTTAATAATAATAATACATAAATTCTAACTACAAGATTAACAATGAGTTAAAGTGTAACTTAAATGATAAACTCATCTTTACCTTCCTGAGGGCCCTGATCGCCATTTTATGCGCATCAGTGAGCTGAATGAATTTCGGTTGTTCTTCTTCTTCGTCTAAAACAATAACAAAAAAAATGGTGTTTTTAGTAAAGAAACGTAACAGACAAAACCCTATACTCACCGGGCTAGTTAACCAGCAAATAAAACAGTGAAGGCCATGTGGAAACAAAACTCTCCAAAAAAAAAAGTTTAAAAATCAAGCAGAAAGTGACAAGTGTTGGCAAAAACAATTATCATTGTGTGACAAATGCATGGTAAGACATGTCAAAAACATTCACCGCTAACTACGTGAATAAGAGTAAAAAACCGTGCAAGAATGTACAAGGTGTCCATAAATCACTCACCACATCTTGAGCTTAAAGATAAATAATTTATGGGCGCCCTGCATACTTAGGATGCACTAAAATCACGCAGATTATATTAGTAGGAGCAAAGAGCTGATAAAAAAATCAAAATCATCTAATAGTGTGCATAAGGTACACTAGCAATGTTCAAACCTGTTTTGCACAAAACATGTGTGAGTGAATAAACATGTTTTCTAAACACATCAGCACTTCTCCTAAATGTGGTTCAAATGTGGAAAAAGGAGTGGATTTAAATATTGCGGTGATGTACAATATGTGCTTCAATATTAGTGTGAGATGAGAAAACAAAGAAAACATATCTACAAATAAATAAATCTTCGATACTATTAAATATCTTTAATACAGATGTATCACAAATAGTTTCCTATGAAACGAAATTATGTATCATAAAAACTCTTTACTAATTAAATAAATCTAATCCTTTGCATAAAGCATTTGGGATTTTTTTCTAACATGTCAACTTAATTTTTAATTATTTGAATAGTTAAATTTTGTTAATACGATTTATTATTTGACTATCAATACAATTACCTTTTTAAATTAAAATATATGTAACATTTAATTTAATTAAGATTTAGAGAAATCCAGTTATCATAGGATTGATTCGACTTTATCAAGAATCAGTTGAACGTGTTGAGTAAAAGTAATAATATCATACCTAGAATTGAGCAAAGTATACTTAAAAATAACAAAATTACTGTGAAATCATTAAGCAGATGTAAAACATTTAAACACTCGTAAAAAAAGGTGCGTTTTCGCCGAAGATGAAAAAGCATTTAAAATCATTATAGCCAATATTTTCATGATGGAAAAATCATTCAAAAAATAACTGAAAACAGTGCTTAATTCAAAAACAATAAGAAAAAAACAGTATGGCAGCAGGTGCGGTCTCAGCATTAGCAATATTTATTTCATTCATGCTTTTCGGACTTCAAGAAATAATTAATATCAAAATAGAAGTGCTAGATTTAGATTGAAAAGCACATTATGCACAGTAACCTGTCAAGCATTTACGATCTTTAATTTTTTAAATTTTGCAAGAAAAATATGCATTTCAGCAAACAGTACATTTTGTACAATTTGTGGCTAAGCATTGGATACATTTACTAAATCGTGTTTTTTTCACGCATAAGTAAAATACAACAAAAAAATGTATAAATCCTAAAAATCAAATATTTAAAGTTTTGCTTTTAGTAGATTCTTTGGTTTTGAAAACAATTAGAAAATTTAAGGAAAAATACACCAATTTAGTGAATAAGCAGTATCGTTTAATGGGCGCAACTTCAAAATGACTTCCATACATAAATAGCAAAAATTGTATACATTTAAGTCTTTTGTAAAATTACTGGTTAGAATTTATAACAACACGAAATTTCTTTAAAAAACTTAAATCCTCAAATCACGTCTTTGATATTTAATGCAGAAATTATATTTTTTAACAAAAAAGGCTTTTCAAATATTTAATTTTAAAAGTAATATATTATGATTCCTAAATCCTGAAATATCTGCATTTTTCCTTTTAGTATTCTAGTGGATTCTGTTATTATAAAGAAATTTTGAAACTTCAGAGAAAAATTCAACAATTTGATGAGCAATAACACTTAACATGGCGATTGACGCCCCTAAAACGAACTCTACATATGAATAACAAAATATTATTCTATTTAATAGTAAGAAGGTTGGTTGAAATATACTGCGTGTCTTGTTGAAATGCATTTTAATTCTAAAAAAAAGGGTAGAACCCCTGACACCTGACAAAACACCTGCAGTCCCATGAGGATCAAGGTGGTCAAGGTGACGCGTTTGGTCCAATCTGGACCTAGCAGGACACTGCTGAAAGGCTACTGTGCAGTCCAATAACGCTAAGTTAGTCCACCTTTTAAATTTGGGCGTCCTTTGATACGTTGCGATGAATTCTGAGAGGATTCTCGATGCAGGAGACCGCACCACGTGCTCGTCGCAGCAGCGCCCTCTGACGACAGGTTATCCGCTGTGAATGGAATTAGGTATACCAACCACAAAATCTGATTTAATGCGTCTGTTTGTCTGCCTGACGCATTAGAAGACTACATCAGTAGTGCAAATTCATCACAGCATAGATCATGTATTTTTAAGCCGCTAGATGGCACTGTTTTATTTTTTAGGGTAACCAGGGGCGACTAGAGGTCTTTATGGTTCCCTGCAGAGCTGCAGGTGGGGGTGGCTGTAACAGTTTTACCAGAATTTACCAAATTCAAGTAGTGTAGGGTGTATTGTGGTTAAAAAGGAAGGGGACAAAATTATATTAGAAGAATTAAATTATACGAATTTGTAGAAAAGCGTTTTTAAGGTTTAAGAAATGTTTCATGAAATAGGTAGAGCTTTTGTAGAGCTTAATTTTTAATCAAAAGTTAAAGCGAAACATAATCAGTACATTTGGGCATGAATTTAAAGTAAAATTTTAAGGAAGCACATTTTGGCAACATTTCTACTTGAATAATCTTTAGAGGCTTCTCCTAAAAATCAAAATATCAAAAGGTTTATGCTAGCAATTGAAAAAAATGCCCCCAATATAAGCCTTTTACTACCTTTTTTTATGAGAATTATTTTATGCATTTATCACAATTTCATTTCTTCTTTTCTGTGATTTAAGATAATCAATATTCAAAATAACATTTTTTAAAATCGTTTTTTTAAGAGGTACTTATTTTGTGAAGATAATGTATTTTTGCATAATTTTGCATAATGAATTTTGTTAAAATACAAATTTATTTTTGATTTCTATAACTTTTGTAAATAAAACGTAAGAGTAATTTTTGTTATCGTGATAAACGTACGGGTTTCGTAATAAATCGAAAAATCTTTATAAAGCCATATATAGAATTATAAGTTGTTGTCTCAATCAAACCGATACTGATTTGAAAACCCAAAAATGACAGCAGTATGGTGTTCAAGATCTCAATGGATTTTGAAAAAGTATGATATCAGTGCAATCACACTACGTATTTAACAACATTTTTTGGTGTTGTTCTGGTTTCTGGTTGGCAGCCCAATACTACTTTCTCCAGAGGTTTAATCCAAGTGTTACAGCTTCAATGCGACTAGTTTTCGACTTTAATAATGGCAAAATTGACGTCTGACCCCAGAGGAAAACATTGGAGTTGACTGATGCAGTGTGCTTAATTCATCAGAAGGGTAGTGCCAGTACTGCCAAAAGTAACTAACTAATGCTCTGGAGACCCTCATTGATCCCTTGGCATTTGGCAGCAAGAAGATAAACCAAAGAACCCAGTTTGTGACCCGTGCAATAGAATACAAATTGATTGACCACAGTATGCAAGGAGGATCTAGGTTAGGAAAGAAGGTTAATTAACAACAAAGAGCTGCCCAGGAATCGGTTAAGAAACAAAATGAGAATCTACTGAGTTGATGGATGGAGCCAAAGAAGACTAGATATCGATTTTCATACGTAAGCCACAGACAAATTTGGTGGTGGATAGCATAAAACATGTGATAAGGCATAGTTTAAAGTTGTTAACCCTTAAAAGATAACAGAAAAAATTGACGGAAGTTATTAAAGGCATTGATAACACAGGAATCAATAAACCCAGTATCAGTGTAATTTCTCAAATTTATCATAACAGGAGGGCTCAAAATGAATGAATATACGTTATTATAAATGCTTCTTGAAATCCAATAGAAATTTTTTCCGTAATAACATTTCCTGGAAATGAAATACTTCAGACATAAGTTTTCTTAAAAAAAAGTATTTTTCCACAAAACAAATCTTTGAAATCACAATATATATATATTTTTTTTTTTTGAAAAATTACTTTTCCGGTTTGGGAAATTTTCCATTTAGATACTTTATATTTTTGAGTTAAAATAGCATTGAGAAAACCGTATATTTGACGAGTTTAATTTTAACAATTTTGAAAACCATAATTTTTAAGTTCAAAATCCATTTTAGGAAAAAAGGTATTCTTATTAGCTCTAAAATTAAGAGTTATATTTTGAAGAAGCATGTTTTGGCCCTATTCTTGAATAAGGTTTGTACATTAATTGTTCTACTAGGGATTATGTTTTCTGAATTTCTAGCATAAGCCTTTTTTATAGCCTTTTGTAAAATGTATTTAGCACAATTATTTTCTTAGCAAAATTTTTAGAAAAAAAAAGTTGCATTCTTCCTTTCTTTAAAATAGGGTGATCAACGCTTAGAAAGATAAATTTAAAAGCATCATTTCCGGGGGAAAAACTTCATTTTGTATATTTTTATTTTGGGGTAATTATTACATTTTTTTTAGAAAAAAAACTTCGAAATTTAGTTTCGGCCACCAAAATTCGCCCCTAAATACATAATCTAAGCTGCGATGTAATTTCTACGCTATTTTTGGTGCTAGATTTACTCGAAGCCAGTGGTTTTCTACGAGCACACAAGAAGCAGGGTGATTTGGGGTTTTTTTTTACATATATTTCTAAGTGATTTCGTGCGCAACTGTCTTGTGGCTAAGAAAGTCCTACGTGACGTCACCAGTGCGTTGCTTTCTGCGTGGCTATTTTATTAATAGTTTTGGTATTGAAAATGGTTGTCTAACTTCGTGAATATTTACGGATAAAAACGGTTCAACCCTGCGTTTAGTTGGCACACCTTGAATAGCCGACGATAACAGAAGTAGTGGACATGGTGGCGCTAGTGAACACACTGTTGGAAAAAACGCATTCACAATTTCAATAGGATTGCCAGGGATTTTAGTTTATTTTTTTTTTCAGGAAAATAAACTACTGTTTTTGCTAGCTGGCCGGTGTCCTGGGAAAATATCCTCAAAAGTTTATTTCCAAGAAATTAAAAGCATTTTAGATAATTGTCCAACGTTAACTTAGCGCCATTTTGGATATGATGTCATCGTGACGAATACAATGGCGTTAATTTATCCTTCTATTACAAAAAGTGATAAAGGTCGTGAAAAAATCTCAATGAAATTAAAACTGCAATGGCAAAATTATCTTGACAAACTAGAAACAATAAAATGGTTAGTTGATATTGTGGCACTGACCAGAAACAGATGTACATATAAAAAACATCAAAAATCATTTTTGAACAATAAAGTTTGTTATCATTTTACGATTGCATGCACAAGTATTTTAATTTAACAGATAAACGGAACGAAAACTATGACTAAATTAAACCTTGAGCAAAAAATGATGCTAGAACGACAATAATTGATTTCATTTGCATTTTTATAACACATTTTTGTTCGTTATTATTTCTGTCATTATTATGCAATCAATTTAATAAACACTTTCAATTACTTGTACACATGTTATTTGTAAATAATTATTTTATAGTAAGTCCAAAAGAAATTACTTAAATACTCAATTTAAATTTAAATCGATTTATAAATGCAAC